>QEOT01123938.1:0-106877 GCA_003123785.1 Pterocarya stenoptera | reverse complement strand
TGAAGCCAAATAGCACCAATCTTTATGTTAGCATCCCCACAAACTTCTAACAACAGTGCTGGAAACATGGTTTAATTTTGTTTCCTGATGATAAATGGCGTCACTGTTCCATTCCCTTAATTAATTCTGCACTCAAAGTCATTTTCCTCCTTACTAAGACCTTAACATTCCAAGATAAATTATTTGGCTTCATGGGGTATCGACTGCATCCCTCCTCTTCATCCTACTCCGGCTAGACCTACTAACCTTTAAGTCATTAATTGATGCAAGCCTAATGTCCGTCCTTGATGTAAACCTATAGTCATATATAGGATCAGCGCATTCCATGAGAAGATGGAAAACCAAATGAAGCGTTGCACAAAGTTAACCTGAAATAGCCAATGGGATATGACCCAAATGGCACTTACACAAAGGTTCCAATTTTGAAGGGTGTGAGTTTTAAGTCATGAAGCACGAAAATGGTTGACCCACAATACCCCTGGCTACTTAAACCAGGCTGAATAGGTCCCATTTTTCCCACTCAGCTACTTTGCACAGTTTTTGAATTTTTTTCTTCCTATCTTAACCACATGCGCACACGCATGCACATTAGTCTTGCCATCCAGATATAAGTACATCAACAGGGGGCCCAAGAAAAATTTGTAGCAGACATTGTATCTAAAGTCAAATAAGTCAATAGAGGCCGAGCGTAGAAAATACAGCAACCTGGAAGTCTATA
The DNA here is from genome assembly GCA_003123785.1 of Pterocarya stenoptera. Taxonomy (NCBI): domain Eukaryota; kingdom Viridiplantae; phylum Streptophyta; class Magnoliopsida; order Fagales; family Juglandaceae; genus Pterocarya; species Pterocarya stenoptera. The sequence continues at coordinate 106,159 of QEOT01123938.1, read as the reverse complement.
TCCCGAATTATTGGAAGAACGCTGCAATGCTCCTTCAATATCTCCACCTGAAAGTGTTCGGGTATGCCTACAAACAGATAGGGAAAGGAATATCAATTCAATCTGCATGGAAGTAAAAACTCAGCACCATAGAAGAAATACTATGACACTACGATTAATAAGCAAAATAAGGTGTGAACTTAAACATACTTTGCCGAAATTATAGCATGTACAAAGACTGCCTCTTCAGTGGCAGCAAAGACAAACTCAACAGTAGGTTGCCCTCTCCTGCAGATACACCAATCATGCATCAACGAAAAAGCAACATGCTAAACCTGATTCTACCAAAGTTACCCAATCCGGCCACAGGTATTGAGTACAAGCAAAGCTATTTCTTACACATGCATACAGCTCCAAGGAGAACCAGAAGAAAGGAAGAAAGTCCTTCCATCAAAATAATTAATTTCTTCTTAAGTATCATTTTCACTAACAAAAAATAATGTATACAAAAAAATGAGTATACATATAAAGGAAATGCCCTGCATAAATGCAGATCCCATATGCAGAGCAACCGATGTGGTGAACACTTAATTTAACACTTAACCCATGCACAAAGTGGTCATGCACACAATTTCCCCCTTAAATCAGGCTAGGAAGTTCAATGCCTCGTCAGTGCTCAAGGTAACCAAATGTTCACAGATATGAGAGAAGACACGGATACACCAGCGATTCATTGTCTTCCACTAATAAACCAAGTTCTATATCACAATAAAAAACAAAGAGAAAAAAAATCCAGATGTGTTTTTTTCAGTAAACAAGGATTTTATTGATGATATAAATAGGCATGGCTCAAGTACATGGGACATATACAAGAGCGACCTAAGTGTGTGTCCAGTGATACAAGAAAATCATGGCTATTCAAGCCATTGATCTTTTTTTTTTTTTTTTTTGATAAGTTATTCAAGCCATTGATCTATTACAATCAACCAATGGAATAAAGTACTAAAAAAAAGAGTTCTAAGCTCTTCCATTGACCGTTTACAACCCTTGAAACTTCTTGCATTCCTCTCCCTCCAAAAACACCACCATAGACAAATTGGAAAATCCATATGCATCTTTCTTTGAATAATTACCAATGGCATATAATTTTTTTTATATATCTTAGTACCAATGACATATAAACTAAAACCAAAGGGAGCAAAAAAGTGCATTTGCAGTAATCTAAGGCAAATATTATGAAATTTCTAGATTTCAAGAAAACGAATGTTAACTATGTAGACATTTTAGATTAGAGAAAAGAAATGGCTAACTTCCTAGGATAACCCCATCTTATTATTATAAGCTTGGAGTGATCACTCTAAGAAAACTTTGAGGACATCTTCGGTGTCATGTGGAAGTTTTATAGGGAGGGAGGGAGGGAGGGAGAGAAGAAATATGAGAAAAAATTGTTCTTATTCATTTCTTGCCTCTGGCACTTTTGACTGTATCATGCCCCTACCCACATTCACAAATAACTAGGAGGGTGTATAGTCTCCACTCCATTACTTGCTGGTTTTAAAGTTGCGATGAAGTAAGAGTTGGAACATTTCCAATATGACCACATTTTACGCTTTATCCTTATACATTATAGTAATGCTAAAATAATCCTGTATCATAGTTATATAATTTTTGCTATCATGATAATCCTCATTGCCATCAATATTAAAACTAGTATAATTTATTTTCTTCCTTCTTTTTCAATAGATGAAGCTTCTACTACTATCAACATATGATTGTGAACAAACCTGAACATTTCCTCACTTTGTGATGGACAATTCTTTGAAAACACATCTCCAAATCTCACGTAGGAAAGTCCAGCAAGTGTTCTGCCCATTCCAACAAGATATATGTCAAGTTAAGAACAAGAAAAACTTCACCGCTTTAGTTTTGGAAATGGAAGATTAGGGACCTTTCTATACAATTCCTTAAAGCCTGTGAAAGGGCAGATGCAACCTCTTCTGAGTCTCCAGGAGCCAACCATATTCCAGATGCAATTACTTTCACATTAACAAATCAAAATAAGATAGTAGTACTAAAATTGTATTTGAAAAAAATTGTATGTGAAAATAGAGCAAACCAAAGAAAATAGAAGTTACAAAATAGCAAAAAATGAATATACCATACATACTGCTCCATAAAACAACCGTATTGAAAAAAAAAAAAAATACACTCTAGAACATGATACCTCTTAATCTAGAGACTGCACTTTGAGCAGTATCAACAACTGACGAATGACGCCCAGGAAGAAAAAGCCAAAGCTTGATTTTCTCATCTATGCAAATTGTATGGGTGCACAGTAGTTAGATAACCAAAGATAGTCGGTTTCAGTATAAATAGTACATGGTAACAGGATAGTGAAAAATTACTACGGCGGCATCTCCTACCAGGATTGTGCAGACCTTGAGATGGATCCCAGGGCCCAACAAAGGAACTGGTCCATGTGCTGAGAAATCCTTCCTTTTGCAACTGTAGATGCGATGAAAGCACCGACAGCATAGCAGTATCTTTCTGCTCTACTTTCACACTGTTCGATATGAAAGAAATCTTACTAAGCAACTGCTTATAATCTCCAACTAAACTGCCTTACTGACTATCTCAATCAACTTGGACTACACGAGAGAGAAGAAAAACATCCAAAAATCCAAACCTTTTGTCAGGTAGAGAGCTCAAATCGGCTTCGTGGGGAAGAAACTGGAACCATGATATCTGATGAAGGCCTCCCTATAGAAATGGAAGATAAAAAAAAATATAAGAAATGCAAGGACCAGATATATTGTGAGAACCAAGAATTGACAATTATAACAAATATACAAAGAATACAAGCCAGATGCCACATTGTATGTTTCACACTGGCAGGTTTTTTTTTTTATAAGTAAAATAAATTATATTACTCCAAAGAATAGGCCTAGCCCAATATATACAAAAAGGCAACCCTGACTAGGAGGGTGCAATAGAAATGAGGAAATCATGAAGGGCCATGCCATTAAAATCAACAACAGTGGACCAAGCACATACATGCCATTAAAATCAGATGCCACGTGATGCACATTGGAATCATCTTCCAAACTGCTGAAATTTGATGTACCCCTCCAATACTTGGCCAGCTAGCCAAGGCTGCCACCACGGTCTCTGGCATGACCCAACCCAACTCCACTCTACCCAGAACCCCATCCCATAAAGCCCGTGCTATGTCACAGTGTAACAAGAGATGATCCACGAACTAGCCCTCTCCCTTACACATACAACACCAATCTGCTATAATAATCCGCCGCTTCCTCAAGTTATCAGTTGTGAGAATCTTGCCTAAAGATGTTGTCCACACAAAGAAAGCTACTTTAAGGGGCGCTTTGTATCTCCATATCCTCCTCCAGGGAAACCGAATATTGGGATCTTGTGTGTTACTAGTCTTCACCGAATATAGAAGGCTATAGAAATCAGTAAAACTGTTCATCTCCCAGTCTTGCGCAGCCCTACTAAAATAGATATTCCAATCACCCACTATGCCCATAACCTCTGCTATTGAAGCCTCTTTGACACTGGCAATTTGGAATAATGAAGGAATTACATCTAGTAAAGCATTATCTCCGCACCAAATATCTTTCCAAAATTTAATCCTGGATCCATTGCCCATCAAAAGACGAGTGTGGCAAAGAAAGACCATCCATTCTTTTCTAATGTGTCTCCACAACCCCACTCCATCAGTTCCTCTAACTTCTTTAGTGCACCATCCCCCCCATAGATCACCATATTTGCACCCAATCACCCCTCTCCACAAAGCTTCCGGTTCTTTATTGTATCTCCACACTGGCAGGTTAGTAGCAATGTTGGCCATTATGTAATGAATAGTGGTAAAGGGAGAGTAGTTGGTGGTGAAAATGGAACTAGTCATGCTAGTGGAGGTCCTACATGTGAAAAAAAGGGCCATGGCAAGTGGCAATACTAGTTCTAGCACATGAACTGAGCAACAGGTATACAAGAGAAGGCATCATTTTCTATATAGGTAAAATCAATCTTATTAATAGCACAAAGGGCCACAACCCATGTACACTAGAGGTATACAAGAGAAACATGCCCTACTAACTAGAGGATGAAAAAGAACAAAAGTGCACAAAACCTAGAAAACTAGCAAATTGAAAACTATTGTGGGCAGCCATCCAACTACGAAGAGATCTGAGCACAATGGCTTCAACTCTACCACCGTCCTCTCGCCATCCTCAAAGGTTCTAGCATTACAATCCCACCAAATGCTCCACATTAAGCACAAAGGAGCCATCCATCAAACATTGACGTTATTGTACCTTCCCAAAATGTTTTTCCAACACACCAGCATCTCCACCGCCCATTGGGGCACAACCCACAAGAACCCAAAAGGTGAAATATCGATGCCCATAACTCTCTAGCCACCAGGCAATGAAGTCAGGGATGATTAATGCTCTCTCCACTCAGCTTGCAAATACAACGTCACTCCATTATGGTTATCCATCTTTTAATCGAATCCACTGTAAAAATCTTTTTAAGGGCTGCTGTCCAATAAAAGCATGCTTCAAAGGAGCGTTATTCCTCCATAAGCTCTTCAAAGGGAATGAACCTCTAGCATGAGGGATGAGCAATAATAGAAAATTTTGACCTTGAGTGAAGGTGTCATACATGTGGTGTGGTGATCAGGGAAAGCACGCACCAAAAAAAGTTCCAATTACTTGAAAATGGCTTGGGTGTGCAGTCTTGAATGCCGATATAGAATGGTACATATGTTTTAACCATAACTATATTGTTTATAAGGGATATGTAATAAAGATCTTATGAAGCCCAAGAGTGGACGCCCAAATACAGAGGCAGACAACAAAAGGGGGCCCATAATGAAAGAGAACATCAGAAAATGGAGAACAAATTTATGAAACGACCATCAGGCAGGAATTCAGATTTAGCATAATTAAACTTTATTCAGATCCAACAACCAAGCTTAACATCCTTCAAACAAGCAAATATGCAGAAAACAAACATATCACTAGCATGGCCCTAACAACAGTACCATAGTGTCAAGGTCTAAATCATGAACATGATAAGTCAGACCAATTCATAAACAAGAATAAAACAAGTAGGCCATTTATAAATAAGGTAATAGACGCAAATAAATCTGATGCTGTAGATGAAAAATAAAACTATAGGACCAAATACGGTAGAATCGTACAAGTTTGAAAACATTGGTCCACATTGCTGCTATATGCCGAAGCTCCCTGACTCATAAAAGCTTCTGAGACTCCAACACTTATGCTAAGAGGGGTCGAGCATTTAACCTGCAAACAGAGAAGAGATGACTCATACACAAACAAGATTCTCAGCTAGAAGGAAAATGAAAAGGGAACAATAAATAAATAAAACTAAGGGTGTGACCGGTCTGGTCCGGTTTTGGATAAAATTTAGGACCGAACCGGTATATACCGGTTTTGCATTTTTCAAAACCGATTACGCACCGGCTACCCTCCTACACTAGTACTTCTAATTTTACTGGTTTCGGGTCCGGTCCGGTCCGGTTTTCCGGTTTAGGATTCTTAATTGACAGTTTCCGGTTCTCTAAGTTTGACAGTTCGTCATCTGTCGGTGCATGCAAATTACTATATGATTCTTAATTGATTTTGGTAGTTTTGAGCCACATTTAAAGATGTTTCAGTTCTTGTTACCTATTCAAACTTAGAGATGATTCTGTTTATACAGACAGTGATTATGATGAAAAATGTTACAATGTAGTTCAATCAATACAATAATTTCCTGGGCACTGCTGAATAATCAGGAAGTGACCACGTACCATGTTTGAAATATTTGTCAATTGGATGCCATTTAATGGTAATTTACTACATTTTGACAATATATATATAAACCAGATGCAATTATCCCATTTTCTTAATGTTATAAACCCAATCATAAAACCAAACCCTAATAACACAAACCCAATCACAAAACCCTAATAAGACAGACACAATCACAAACACAAAAAAACATACAAAAACCCTAAATTTCGGATTCAAAAACCCTAACAAAACAAATACCATCTACGGTTCTACCAGATTCAAAGTAATTTAAAAAACACAAAAACAAATTACCGTGGGTCCGTGAGGAATCGAAGACAGAGAGAGTGAGATGAGGCCGAGGGTCTGTGCGTGGTAGGCTGCGGGCCTGCGGCTAAGTTATGTGCGACGGCGGGAGAGGGGACAGAGAGACAGAGACGAGAGAGGGGGGCAGAGAGACGGACGAGCGAGAATCCAGAGGAAACGGCGCCGTTTCCTATATTGGTTTCAAATTTTCAATGTGGTTTTTTTTTTTCAAAATGATAATTAAAAAATTTTTTTATGGTTTGAGAAATTGTTAATTATAATTTATAATTAATTGTAATACACTATAGTGATTTAGTTATAGTGATTAGTATTAGTTATAAATTTATATATTGGCATAGCTATATAATATATTAGACTATATAATAGTATTAATATTAGACTATTAGTATAACTACATATTAGTATTAGTTATAGTCATTTAGTATAACTATAACTATAGTCTATATTAGATTATTAGTATTAGTTAGACTATATAATAGTATTAATTTAGACTATTAGTATAACTATATATTAGTATTAGTTATATATTAGTATAGCTATATAATATAATTATAGTCTATATTAGACTATAAGTATAACTATAGCTATAGTGAGTTTGTTAATTGTTATAGTGACTTTAATTTATTATAACTATATTATTGATAGTATTATAGTGATTGTAATAATATAGTAATTTATTATAGTGATTATTTAGCTATATATAATATATTAGTATAGCTAAAAATAAAATATTATTAATAATTTAAATATATATTTTATGTTTAAAGCATATGATCAATTAAATTTTCATCTTTAACATTAAATTTTATTTTATAAATTATAATACCATTATCTTATATATAATTCTATTAATAATATATGTTCAAACAAATTACAAATGTTCATATTTAAGATTAACATTTTATGTTATAATTTATAAATTATAATATGAAATTATTTTATATATGATATATAATGATATATATCATATATAAAAATTTCATATATAATTATATATTATATATAAAACTTATATATAAAATATTTTGTATAAAACTTATATATATAAAATATTTTTTATATTTGTTTTTCTCCAACCGGGCCAATTCGGTCCTGTCCCGGGAACCATGGAACCAGGACTGGATCGGGTCTGGCCGGTTTTATGGTTACAATAACCGATCCTAGACCAAACCGATTTTTTGATTTTCCGGTTCGAATTTACACTCCTAAAGAAAATAGAAATTGAGAGGAATAGAAATCCGAATTCAAAACCCTAATTGTTAACCATTGGGTGTTGAGGAATTGTGGAGAAAGGGAAAAATATAGAAGTTTTAGGATCTACACACACAGAGAGAGAGAGAGAGNGAGAGAGAGAGAGGGGGGGGAAGAGTTGAGAGAGTAGTAGAAGTAATAATTGGGGAGAAATACAGAAACGGTTGAGGTAGTTACAGAGTGAGTTGCAGTTCCAACTTCAAACTCCAAGGGTCTAATTTTCAAAAGTCAAAAAATGGACTTTACTCGGCCCCTTCAATTGAAGTTTTTAATTGAGTATTGCTTTGCATCATCCTACATACCACATACTAAATTATTTTTTATTATTTTTTCAATTTTTTTTTAGTTTTCTTAAAACATTTATATTTTTTTATTCATCATCTATATAATACACATTTAATAAGAGAAACAAATAAAAAAAATAAAAAAAAAATGATGGTGTGTAGTGTGTAGATTGATGCAAAGATTATTCTACACACTACACACCATAACTTTTTTTATTTTTTTTATTTGTTTCTCTTATTAAATGTGTATTATATAGATGATGAATAAAAAAATATAAATGTTTTAAGAAGATTAAAATAAAAAAAATGAAAATAAATTAAAAAAATATAAAAACTAGTTTGGTGTGTGGTGTGTAGGATGATGCAAAGCAATACTCAAAGATTATTTCTTTTTAATTTGGACAAATCTGCTTGGCATCCAGTTTTCTTTCCTACACCGCACACTCGATTGGCAAATCTGGTCTAAGCTTGTCTGGACTTCCATGTCACCTAGCTCACCAGCAGATGAAAACCCTAATTTCCACATGTACAAAAATTTGATTTCTCATTTCTCCTCCACTCTACTGATCTCTCTCTCTCTCTCTCTCTCTCTCAAGCTAAACTATTGAAAAACTCGGATCTTAGCCATCGACTAAGAAAATTTGGGAAATTGTTTCTAGACTTTTGTTTGGTTTTTGAGAAAAACTGAGGGCATAGTTTTGAAAAACACTTCTAAGCAGATTTTTATTTATTTGGCTGCTGAGAAAACCTAAGAGAAATAAAAACAAATGCTAACGCTGAAGCTAAATGACCGGAAAACTCGGATCTTCACCGCCGACCAAGAATATTTGAGAAATTGTTTCTAGACTTTTTTTTTGGCTGTTAAGAAAAATTGAGAGAAACAATAAACTACACAATTTTGAGAAACACTTCTAAACATATTTTTGTTTGTTTGGTTGCTGAGAAAAATTGAGAGAAATAAAAACAAAGGCCAACATTGAAGCTAAACGACTAGTAAACTGGATCTTTGCCGGGGACCAAGATTTGGTTGAGATCTGCTCTGCCCAACAAACCTGCACAAATCAAAATTTGCTCGTGCCCATGCTGGCATGAAAGAATTTTGTTTATTTGCCTGTGCATTTTGCATTAAAAGTTTAAAAAAGAAAAAAAACTACATTGGCAAATCTGTACCGTGTGTGTAGTGTAGGGGGCAGCCGTATAGACTGTCTAGTTTGGGTACGGATTTTCTCGGAATACCTTATTATTATTTATTATTATTATTTTACTTACTTTTCATTATTATTTAGTATTATTTCATATTTTATTAATATTTTTTCATTACTTTTTCACTATTATTCATAGATTATCTAAAAATACCTTACTACCCAAACATAACGTTACTCTTTTAATTTATGATTCAGCTCTACCTTACAGTATTACCTGGTAATTATTATTCATATTAAACCTATCCGATTACAAATAAAAAAAAAAATCTAAAATCTAAAATAATAATATAAATATTCTTAAAAAATTAAGGGTTTTTTTAATACAAACTATCTTATCTTATTTTAAAAAATTTTACAATTTCATTCCCAAACATCGTTCAAATATAAATACTTTTTAATTTTCAATTTTTTTATCTAATCAATACAACTTTTTCAAACTTCTAGACATAATACAAAAAATAATATTTTTTTAAATTTCAAAACAAAAATTTTATTCTAACAATATTTTAATTTTATAATATTTTATTAAATTTTTCATTTTCCATTTTTCAAATCCCAATAAAACATCTTAACTCAAATAATTTTACTACTATTCACAAATTTCTCATATCATCTCATTTCCTAAACATCTCATAAAGTTTTTTTTTTTTTTTTTTTTAAATAGACTTCATTCATTCATGAAAGCAAAGTTATAATTGTGACTCATACATATAGGAAAAAACTCATATTACAAGTCAACTACTCATGGTTGGGGCTCTACCAGTATACAAACTCATTTGTGACTGGTATGGTCTTAACTTCTATAACTCTCTACAGACAAACCATATAAAAGACCATACTCTGCTTGAAGTAGAGATTTCAAACCTTACCCTCCAGAGGAGGAGGTGACTTTCACTCAATGGATAAAATCTAAGAGACTATTTCTTCTTTATTATTAACCTAAAACAAAATAAATAATAGAAAACGTATATGATATATAGGAAAATAGAAAAATACATCTTGAAAAGATGTATATTAGCATTTTCAACTTTAGAAGAAATAAAAAAAAAAAAAAAATACAAGGACTGTGGTGGTGCATGTGGGACATGCGCCACCTTGAAAGTACAACAGATAGTCGAGTATGAAGAAATTGATTGTTTTGGTCCCAAAAATGCCGCGCACAGTGGTGGTAGAGCTCACCTTATAGTGGCGTGTGAATCTCACACGCACACTTTGGACCGTGCGTATGGCTTAAGCGCCGCTCCATTCGACTAGACTTTTCGCTTGTCTGAAGGATCGATGTTTTGAGAATCTTGTAGTGGGGCGCTTGGTGGTTGCCAGCTCCAAAGAACAATATATCGGCATTTCGCCCTACTTTAAAAGAAAAATACACAATATTAGAAAAATGAAAGAAAAACTAGAGATAAAAAGAATGAAGAAAAACATCGCATAAAATTGATAATGATGTTTGTTTGCCGTTTAATTACAATGCATAGTAGTAAGAATAAAGATGTAGTTAAAATAAGATAAATCTCACAAAAATATAATATAAAAATATTCTTGTTGAAAGCATTTACCAAAGGTGAAAATATTTATATAAAAAAAAAATAAGAGTAAAAAAAAGGGGATATTGAGCCTTCCAATGTATCAGCCAGCCAAGAAATCCCTCCCCTAATCGGTCTTGAACTTTTACACCCATTAACCTTTGTATGGTATGTGATGGATGGATGTTTTATCATTGGTAATTTGGTCGAGGTCTTTGCATGTGACCAAAGGCCTCTCTCTTTTTTTTTTTTTAAAGCATCCCAAAAGTTTGGTACTCTTGAGAAAAAGCTGAGAGAGATTGGCATTTTAAGAAAATTGAAAATGTTGTTTTTCTATCTTATATTTTGTTATATTTAAAAAACAATTTAATATGTTGTATTTTAAATGGTTTTTCACTTAAATGCTACATTGTTCAAGTGAAGTGTGAGATCCCACCAATTTGATAGTTAACTTGAGAAATGCTGAAATAAAGATGTTGTTGTTCCGTTCGTTGGTTCCTTCAAGCGATTTGCCTTGGTCCATCTCCATGAAGGACAATGGCAGCCATATTTTCCGCCTCCTATGCACAAAACTCCCAAACCGTCCATTCCTTCATGCCCAAACTGCCGACCCACAATCATCTGAGGCTGATATTGAAATTTGCCGGCGACCCACCACTTCGTTTGAGTGGGAATCATTCGATGGCACTGTGCTTGAGGCCGTTCCAACCTCTGCCCTAAGCTGCACATTGCCGTGCGATCATGTCATTATTATGTAAATAAAACACATTTTTGAATTAATAATGTAATTTCTAATATATTTTTCTGAATTTTCGAAATTAACTTATACATTAAAATAATAAAATAAATCATTACATAAACTTTTCAATCATTGGTAGGATCTACCACATTTATCTTCTAAAAAAAGTTAAAACCATCTTATCTCATCTCATATTCATATTCAAACATATCTCATCATAGGACCCACATACTTTCTTAAAACCAACTCAAAAATCTCAACTTAAACCATCTCAATATTTTTCGCAGAAATCTCAACAATCATGGGATCCACATACATTTTTTAAAACTATCTCACCTCACCTCACAAGCATCTAAGGGTTGGTTTGGGCACAAGAATTCTCCAAAATTCTAATCTCATCTCATCTCATTATTACAAAATTTTCAAATCTCCATACAAAATATAATACATAATTCAACTTTTTAAAATCTCAATACAATTTTTTTAAATCTCAATTCAATTTTTTCAAATTTCAAAACTAAAAAATAATATTTTAAACTTTAAAACAAAACACAAAATTCTCATCTCACCCCCAAAAGTCATTAATTTTATATTGTTTTTATTATACTATAAAAATAATATAAAATTTAAAATTTTGAAAATTTTGAAAACTTCTCATCTTATTATTACAACTTTCTTAAATTCTCACAAAATAAAATAAACAATTCAACTTTTTCAAATCTAAAACAAAAATAATATTTAAAAATATATTCTAATAATATTTTATTTAAATTTTTAATTTTAATCTCAATTTTATCTCATTTCATCTCTGAAAACAAACGAGACAAATTGTATCTATTGGTTCTTTGTTAATTTGTTAATTTTTGTCCTCTTAGAAAACAAGTTTCGAAGATTTGTATGTATTGGTTCTTTATATGTTGTCCAATACAAAAGTTTTATTTGAAATAAAATCATCCAAATCTTTACTTTTAGATTGAATAATTGTTTGATAGTTTTAAATCACTTTATCATTAAAAAAAATTAATATCGTGAGATGATGGTTGCTGCATACTATGGAGTCGTTCAATACCATAGTATAGCCCGATAAATTCTCTCGATAAAGTTAAATGCTTTTTTTTTTTTTTTCATACATTATTTTTATATTTTTAAATATTTAAAAAAAAATCACAACATCATTAATTAAAAAATATTTGCTAAGCAACACCATCGGCCATCACAGTTCTCTCCGTCTCCCAAATCAACCAACAGTACTAGGAGACTAGAAAAATCGCGCTCAAGACGGAACGGGGAGCAGGGGGAGTTTCCTCCGTGCACAAACAATGCTACCTCTGCAGCTAAGCAAGAAAACCAAGATCATTCTCTCTCGTGCTCTCTTCCTTGCCACTTCCACTTCCTCCGTCTCATGCCGAACCCTTGCCACTCTCCCATCGTCTCCGTTATCGTCAGCCTCCTGTCACGCCGATAACAATCGCCGCACCTACACGTGGCTGTCCCCCCCCACCACCACTAATATCCTCCTTCGCACTCCTTGGTCCGCCAGTCAACACCGCGGGATCAAAATCTCCGGCTCCGATGTAACTACTTATACCATTTTACTCAACGGTTTACTTTATTTTTTTAAGTAATCAATTCTTGTAATTGTTGCGGAAATGTGATTTTTCCTAATTAATGGTCGCAGGTCAAAGTTGGCAATGTGATAGAAAAAAAAGGTTGCTTTTTATTTGTTAATTGCTGTTACAAGAATTGTTGTCTTTTAAGAGCTTGGATTATTACCGTTTCCCCGAAATTGCATTGCATATTGTACTAATTGAAAATTTTTTCTCATGTTGTAATCTTCGTGGTAATTCTGGACTTCAGGACGCATGTACCAGGTGATTGAATTGTCCTTAACGCAATGATGCTTTTATTTTGGTTGTTAAATAATATTCATTTAGTAATGGGATCATCTAATCACCAGCTTCTTATGCGGTCATATATCACTTGGTTCAGGTCCTTAAGACAGATCATTCCCATGAAGGAAGAGGCAAAGCTACAATAAAGGTCGCAATTGCTTATCCATATGTATAATTGCCTTTGCTTTTGTCCTTACTAGAATATTACATTGTTGGATTTTTTACATAGGTGGAGCTCCGTGACATTGAAAGTGGAAACAAAGTATCCCAACGACTGGCTACTTATGAGAGTGTTGAAAGTATGGATCTTTTAACTGTTTAGTTTCGTGCTGTGAATTGATAACTCAAAATGATCAACTATCATTGTTGGATATGAAGGTTTAAGATGGTGTTAGTTCCTGTGCTTATTGAATAACCCTTTGTTTTGTGAAAATGATTATGATTTCTAATATAGTCTATCTAATAAGGGATCTGCTGCATGAGAACTTTATAGTATTGTGGGTTTCATCCAGCTTGTGCACAGAGCAAAGCGATCCAAGTATCCCACAATAACTTGTCCTGGGAATATGGGAGTTGGCCATTTTAACTGGGACTTTCTGTTTCTTTACTGTTATTTTATAGTTATTGCCATTTGCTATTAACCCTTAAATAGAACCTAAAATCTTGGAGAGAGAGAGAGAGAGAGAAATCAGGCTGATGTAGACGGTTGAATCTTGGAGTATTAATGGTTGATGCTTGAAGGTGATATAGATTCCTTACTTGTGTTAGATAATCTAATTTGCTTCCCTGATTTTAGGGTCTTTAAGTCAATTAATTCATGTTAACACTTGAAGAGAGAGTGGATCGTTGAATACTAGCTCAATGATTGGTTTGCATGGACTTTGAGCTTTTTTTAACTCGTAAAGGATTCAAAGATGAGTCTTGTCTCATAGATCCACCAATGCTCATGAACTAGCCCAATGGGCCTTAAGGAGACTTTTCCTGAAATCTTCCTCTATAGTCTATCTCGAGCCTATTGCAAATGTAGCGGCTTCTAAAAGAGGATTTTTTTTTTCTCTTTTTTTTTTTTTTTCTCTTTGTTTTTTCTATCCTTGTTTTGGTTGTCAAATGTTTTTGCGGAGTCTCCTTTCTATTTGCATTAATAAATAATGATAAAATGAATTCACCCTAGTCTTGAAATGAATAATGCTAAAGATGGAAAATCCTAAGCAAGAATGTAAAACCTTGGATTGTGTGTGTATTTGTGTATAGGGAGGTGGTGAATGGGATCCCACTTTGCTTGGGAAGGAGAAGTTCTTGTCCTTTATAATGAATATCAAGGGGCTCCAATTGTAACTTTGAATAGTCTTTTTGGAGTATAGGCCGAGATGTGGCTTGGGCTTTCCTTGGGTTATTACAAGTTGTATAAGAGTGAATCCCAACCAAAAGTGTGGGACTTGAGCTATGGCACCTATGATGGACTTAGCCTGACAAGGGACGTTGGGATTTAAAGGGGAGAGATTGTAATACCTATGATTGTGTGTGTGCTTGTGAATGAGAAGGTGGTGAATGAGATCCGACATTGCTTGAGAAGGAGAGTTTTTTACCATTTATAATGAATCTCAAGGAGCATCAATTGTAAACTTGACTAGTCTTTTTGCACCTAGATGTCGCTTGGGCTTTCATTTGTTCGTTATGAAGAACATGTGGGCCGACTCTTGTACTAATCTCAATTATCATTATCTTTTGATTTTAGATCTGATAACCATCGTGTAATATTTTTTTAACTGAAACATCTTGATGCTTTGTGGCAGACTTTTTAAATTTAGCCTGCTATAAGGGTTAACCATCCAATTTTTCCATCCATTTGAATTATGTTCATTATCAGTCCTTCAAGGTAATTTGACTTTAATTTTTCTTTGATAACTAATCAGTCCTAGAATTTTATGTCTAATTGCAGGGGTTTATGTTCAACAGAAAACTTACATGTATATGTGCACAGATCGTAGTGGCGTTGTAGTGCTGATGGAGTGAGTTTGTTGGTTTTCCCCCTTTGCTTTTTACAATATTTTCCAAGAAATGTGCTTGAGGTCAAAGATTTTCGTGGAAAAAATTTAATGGATATTTAGTTTTCTCTTTAATTGTTACCAGCGTTGAAACATTTGATCAGCTGGAGGTGTCCCAGGAGTTGTTTGGCAAAGATGCCAAGTACTTAAAAGGTGATAAATATTGAGGACTAAACTATATGTACATATGTTTTTGATAAGTAATAAAATTTAGGACTAAACTATATGTATATTTCATGTCATATATATATTTTTGATCAGTAAATACGAATTTTATTAAAAAAAAGGTGAAACCAAGTACACGGGACATATACAAGAGCAACACCTATGCATGGGTGTCTAAAGATACTAGGAAATGATGTATGTTCATGCCGTTAAAGTCTATTACAATCGACCAATGGAATAAAGTTTGAAGAAAAAAAGTTCTAAGCTAGTCCATTGTCCATTCACGATCCTCAAAGTTGCAACCATTCCTCTTCGTCCATATGCACCACCACAGACAGATTGGAATCATCTTCCACGTAGTTGCAATTTGAGAATTACCCCGGAGGCCTAGCCGCTGGCCAAAAATTCAACAACCCTTCTTGGCATCACCCAAAGGAGCCTTGCTCTAGCAAAGATATCATTCCACAAACTCATAGCCATGTCACAATGCAATAATAGGTGATCCACAGATTCCACACTTTTCTTGCACATATAACATTAATCCAACGCAATGAGTCGGCGTTTCCTTAGATTATCTAGGGTGAACATCTTCCTTAGTGAAGTTGTCCATACAAAAAAAAAAAAAAAAGAAAAAAAAAAAGAAGCTTTTAGAGGGGCCTTAGTCTTCCAAATATTCTTCCATGGGAACGCTCTTGTATAATATTTCATTAGGGACTTATAGTATGACTGTATGGTAAACCTTCCCTTCTTGGATGGTGACTACATCATCGTATCAGCTCCTCCATTCACTCTATAATTATACACAAGATGGAAGAAATCTGCAAATGTGTCAATTTCCCAGTCTTGCGCAGCTCTAATGAAAATGATATTCCATTGAGGAGAGCCACTATATAGATCCATGAGTTCTGTACTGTAGCCTCTTGTCGTCGTCCAATGTCGTATAAAGTTGGGTAGGCTTTCTTAGGAATTCTGTCTCCACACCGAAGGTCATTCCAAAATTTAATTCTGGAACCATCCCCAACTGCAAAGTGTGTATATCACTGAAAGTTGGTCCAACCTCTTATGTTTTTCCAAAGCCCCTCCCCATGTGGTCCGCGCACCTTATTCGAGCACCATCCTCCCCACAATCCACCAGATTTTAGATCTATGATAACTTTCCACAACATGCCCCTTTCATTGTGGTATCTCCACAACCATTTACCCAATAAAGCTTTATTGAAAACCAGCAAGTTCCGAATTCCCAGCCGACTACCACTCCTATTCCATTGTCTGTAGCAATTCCACCACCGCGTCTTTTACTGCATGACCAATGCCTGCTGTATTACTCTTGCACCACTGTTCTTAACCATCCATAAGAACTTTTCACACAATATAGTAGTGTAAACGTGCGTAGCTAACTTCTGGTTCTGCACTATTTATGTTCCTTATCTATGTTTCGCAAGCACATTGCTCCTATTTTGTAATGAATGCTGCTTTAAATGAAAGTGACACTTCCTTTTTATATTGATGCTATTTGGCACTTGTTTTGAAGCTGATATCTTCCATTACACAAGGCTTCCTAATCCACACATCTAAGTTGTCCTCACCATATCTTCTGTTTGAACAGCATTTCTTGGAGATGCTTTTTGTTTTCTTTTGAGTCCTATCATCATCCATCCCTAACTAAGCTCTTGGCATCACTTCGATCATCAATTAATGCAATGGTTGAACTCTTATCAACTAAAATATGATATTCATGAACAGGTGATATGAGAGTTACAGTAAGGCTTTATGATGGTATACCTTTTTCGGCATCAGTTCCAAAACATGTGACATGTATTGTAAAGGATGCACAACCTCCTTTGATGGGCATTACAGCCACACCTAGGTACGTTTAATCGTTCACCAAAGATTTTTAGTCCAAGACTTGTATGACTATCATTGAATGCTTGTTTCTCTATCCGTCCATTGACATTGAGGGTAAATTGCAAATGTTAAGTTTGTATGCTAAATCAAAGCAGTTCAGTTTCTCGATTATTAGTCCGATTTTCCTCTTAACCATTGATTTTTGTCCTAATACTTTATTTGTACACAGGGGTAAAAAAGTTGTATTGGACAATGGGCTGATTGTTGAGGTAAGATAAATGTGTTGGCCTGACTGTTGAGGTGATTTAAATGTGTTATTTATCCATGTTTATGTTTAGATGTCAAATTGGCCACGTAGTCAAAAAGAGAAAGTTGAAAGTAAGCAAAGATTTATGACAAAAATGTAGTTGTACGTGCAGTGGTTTGGACTTTTGAGTCAATGTCTATAATGTCAATGTAGAAATTGTTCTTAATGTGTAGTATCTGTATGCATGCCATCAACGTTCAATCATCGCAAATCCATGGCTTCTCAGAAAATATATGATGAATTCTATTTTAGTACTGATGAGAATGTTAGTTGATTTATTTATTTATAATCAAAACATACCTCAGAATTTCATTAAGTAGAATCAATTACAATTTTGTCTTGTAAAATCAAACTATACAGACCCTCAGGGCCATCTTCCATCCAGACTAAATCCTCATCTATATTCAAAGCAAATTTTGCTAAGTAATCTGCAGCCTTATCTGCCTCCCTTCGTGTGTGACTAACAATCCCTTGAGGTCTGTTGTTTAGCATCCCCCGTATGTCTTCAATTATTTATTTTCTTAAGTAGCAGTTATGGCAGATTGCTTGTTGCTGATGAGCACCTGTATTGTCATACGTGCATAGGACACAGAATATGCTTGCAGTTTAAACATACAAGTACTCTAATTTAAAAAAATTATTAGTTATTATAGAGTTGCTACTAAAAATGAGAAAAAAAAGTACCTAAGGTAAGAGAGGCTAATGCCAAATATGGATATGTATATCATCAAAGGGTACATAGTGTGAAACTTATGCTACTTACATCCATTGATAATTTTTATGAGATACGTATCTGGTAAAGCTGACAATATGATTAGTTCTTACTCTACCAGCCCTTCATGCATGCCTGATGTTGAATGAATGGCCTCATGAGGATGAGGCGTGATATATGGTCCTAAAAAATGTTATTAAGGGTTATGTTACTGACAAATTCTACGCTAGTATGTCCCTACATTCTTTGAAATTAGGCATTTTCTCTAGTTACCTATAAGAAGAAACGTGGTTCCTGACTGTTAATCTTGTTCAATTATTGTAATGAACAACAGCTATGTCTAGCAGTATGGAGAAAATTGTGGCATATATAGATGTATGTATGTATGTGTTTTGTATGTAGGTAAGTGTGTGAGTAGTTGATAGGGTGTTAAGGGAGGGAAGAGGTTCCCGTACATCTACCATGGAATACAAGCAGTTTGTGTCTTATCAATTATTCTACTTTCCAGGTACCAGTATTCGTCATTGCCGGTGATGCTGTAGTTATTGATACTGAGACCGACTCTTACCTTGAAAGGTAAGCTTATATGTTATGTTTATCTGATAAATTTGAAGTTTGTCTCAGGTTTTATTTTGCATCCCTTAAAGGTCATTCATTGATGTAACTAATGGTTTAGCATCCTATAGATGTTATGCACCCACCGCATGTGAAAACGGGATTTATTTTTCCTTTCAAATATTTTTATTAAAAGAATAAGGGGTGATATGCTTACAAATGGGTCATTTGTGGGCTGTCATGCGTGCCTTTCTTTTGTTTGTTATTTTACGTGAATTTCTAAATCTTTTGAAGATTTAATTATCTATTAAAAATGAGATATTGAAGATTATAAAAGTTTGAACTAGATTGGTTCCTATGCCTATGTAAAGGAAAGAATCAGATAACATACTGTATGTTGAAATTTTAACTTTATGATGCGTATTTAGTCGTCGTTCTGTTCATTTTCATCGGCTGAATGGGATCGGGTGGATTTAAGAAAATGATTTTGGTCACGATTCTTTTGTTTCTGTCGCTAATGAAGGTTGTTTTTCTCTGCCACAATTTTCCTCAGGGCAAAGGCATAATAATATGAAGGAGAGATGGAATGAAATTGATGCAATAATGTGTACCTCTGTTTCCTATGGGCATCATTCTTCAATTTTGGAATGGAGTATTAGGCCAAATTGGCACTTTACATCAGAGGTTTGTTGTCATCTACTCCGTCTTAGATGGAGTATTGGGTTTGGTGAACTCTGTCTTGGACATAGTTGTGCTGTCTCTCAGACTTTAGGTCTGTAGAGTTTTGCAGTTAGGACTAGACCAGTCACAGTTGTATACTGAGAAGCTATTAATGTTGTAGTTGGCTTGTAATGTATGTTTTAGGTTAAGTTTGTAATATCCATTATTAATGAATGCAATATGTTTTTTCTCAAAAAAGAAAAAAGAAAAAGAAAAAGAAAAAGAGAGATATAAGATACACCAACTTGCTAGTGCTGCTTTTGTTGGAGGAAGTCGTTATAAGTACCGTTTGAACATCACCACTTGAAGTCAATAGCCTTAAGTTTGATGGCATTTGCTTTCCTTTCTTATAGGGCTGTAAATGAATCAGTCTACTCGATAGCCCGCTCGGTACTCGCTCGGTTAAACTCGAATCGAACTCAACTCGTGAAAAAAAAAGCTCGTTCGTGAAAGTAGATACCCGCTCGATTAATAAATGACACATACCCGACAAAACTCGACTCGACTCGGTTAAGGCTCGCTCGTTTATGCTCGAATTGACTCGTTAGCTCGACTCGATTAAAACTCATTCATATATTGATAAATATATACATACATATATGTATATATACATATATATGTATTAGCTAATAATATAAGCATACCACTTTTATAATTAAATATCTAATATGTAATCTAATTACTTATGTCTATATAGTGAATATACTTTATAGGTATATTTTATAATTTGTATAATAATTAGTCAATAAAATTTAATAATGTTATATATTAGTATGTGGAAACCATATATGAAATAGATATATGCTATCATATTAAGTGTATATATTAATATATATGTAGGCTAATATATTGTTATTTTGGATAAATATCAATTAGTTAGATATTTTAATTATTTATAAATTTTTTAAGATTTTATAATTCAATAAAAGTATACTTGTTAGTTGTATAAATTCAATATTAGGTCTTTTATTTTATTTATTTATTTTATTAATTATTAAATCTTATTAAAAAAAAAAACAATTCGAGCTCGAGCTTGGCTCGACTCGAACTCATTTGTGAGACGAGCTCGAACTCGAGCTCGAATTAAGAGTTTATCTTATCGAGTCGAGCTCGAACAGAGAACAAAAAAAAATCTCGAGCTCGGGCTCGAGCTTGAGCTCGAGTATTTTGAGTCGAGTTGAGCTCGACAAGCCAAAACTCGGCTCGATTACAGCCCTACTTTCTTACGTGGAATGTTTGGCTATTGAGTCTCCTTGTAACCTTCGGCTTCTTATTAGATTTTATTATTATTATTATTATTTTCAATTTTTTCTTTTATTATTTTTATCATTTTCATCAGCAATAATGAGAAGTAAAAAACTGTATGGCTGAAAGTGATTTATTTTCCCCAGGAATGTGGATGATATGATACTCTTTATGCATCCAAAATGCAATGCCATTATTATTATTATTGCTTTTGAAAATACTATATTTAATCTTCAAAATACTCTACTATTTGAAACATGAGTGAAGAAACTACCTAATATATAATTGCTGGGTCAAAAGAGTTTAATTGAAAGAGATCTCCAACCAATATATTTCTGTCAAGTCGGCAGCTTGTTTTAGGCCAATTAATTAAATAGAGTAACGTTAGGAACAAATCTTAAATAGACAAGTTTTATACAAGTTTTTTATAAAACAGTAAGTCCTACTAATAAAGAATAAGGGGTTCCCGAATTTCAGGGCTCGAGTTGAACAAGTCTTTGTGCTGCATGCATGCTGGTAATATTTATTGTCGGAGCAGACAAATTTAAATTATAGTAATAATGACAACAATAAATGATTTGGCCAGATTCCAATTTTCTAAAATTTCGATCGGAAATCTAGTACTTAAATTTCGTATGTCTGTTTTTAGCTAAAAAACAAAAAGACATTTCCCATGAGCCCAAGAATAAGAATTAACCCCTTTATATATATATATATATATATATATATGCATGATATTAGACGGCCTTGCTTTTGGTTCGGAATTCCTTCAAGTTGTTGTCAATATTCAGGTCAGACTCTTTACCGTTGTATTTCTTTCTCTGATCTTCCATTCCATTCCTTTGCTCTTTCTTTCTTTCTTGTGATAAGTTTTTTTTTTTTTTCCCTTCTTCCTTGGATAAAATTCTCTTTTCGAGTACGTACTTTGTTCTCTGTATAAAGCTAGCTAGCTAGGTTTACTTAATGTTTAATTAGATCAACATGCATGATTTTCCGGTCGTTGATTGATCAAATATACATGCACAATAATATATAATACACAGCTAATTAATTAATTGCAATAATATTAAATATATTGTTTTTAATTCCCTGCATGCATGCAGCAGGCCAGATTAATCTAATTTTTGCGAATGGCGGCCTGCACAAGGTGGAAAGTTTTCTTTCCAGTACTAATTTTGTGCGTCTCCCTGCTGGGTATGGTTGTGTCTGTGAGTGGAGATGCAGCACTAATAAAAGATGTGTGCAGCAAAACTTCAAGGCCTTTCTATTGCAAAACATGCTATGAATTTTACAGACAAAGCTCACAAGAGAATGTGAAATACCTTGGACGCACATCCATTCGGTGTGCTTACTCAGAGTTTGACATATTCCGATACTCTTTAGGTTCGCTTATGATTAAGCCCAAAAACCTAGGGCCGGGGTTACAGAACGCATGCAAGAATTGCCTCTTTAAGCTGGTGTCTGTGGATAAACAAATCAAGAGCGCACTTCAGAGCTGGCAGCAGGCACGTTATGCGAGCTCTAGCACACAGATGGGGACTGCTGCCAACATTATCAATGATTGTGGCCTTGAACTGATGAAGTTCAAGCTCCCCAAGTCTCTGGCAGACCAGCTAGTTGCACTTGGGGGTTTCTCTGAGGCCTCCGTTGGAGTCCTCAATCAAATTCACTGATTTGATCATGTATATATATATACATGTGCACCACCAAAAAAACCTGTTTCTTATATAGATCATCATATAATATTACTCTCGATCGATGATCTGCAATAAATTAAACGGAAGTATTGTCCTTAATTCGCATGCATGTTCAAGATTACTAGTGTCAATGTTTTTTTTTCCCCTTTTCCTGCAGTTAACATCATTTATGTTATTGTTGTCATGCATGCATGCAATTACTCGCAAAATAAGTTATTGATCCGTACGTATAGAGCTCAATCGTACGTGAAAGTTGAACGTGAAATTCATTTTTTCTGATATTTCTTTAATTTATGTAAAATGAACTGATGATCTTTATGTCTTTTCTCAAACATATATATTCATGTCTTTTTTACACGCTTCCTCGCACTCGATTGTAACAGTACGATGAGTACGTCTGAGTATGACATCAGTACTAGTACTTCTATATACTTTTTTTTGTTAATATAGAGATCGACTAAAATGATCTTGAGTACTTTACAATATGGTGCATATATACAAGCAGAGGTACTGTGAGTGGCCGGGGGTGGAGGAGACGCTTCTTGTTCATGCACGTCTTAAATCTAGTACTCACGTCTTAAATAATCTTTCGAAAGCAAAGCAGGATTAGTCACAGCATAACCTCGGTTCTTAAGAGAACCATAGGATCTTCTCTCCAAGCTTCAAACCAAAAACTGAATAGCTTTGATCTGATTTTCCAAGAACTTTCATTAAGAGCAGCAATATTAGGCAAAAACAACAATTTCCACAATTAAAATTTATAAACTTCAATCACAACTAGCTAGGCCGAGAGATAGGTACGTACGTAACACACATATATGACATGATCATGGTATCTTGGATAAAGTAATTAATTAATAAGAAAAATACTCGGATGATCTGTGCATAAAAGTATACCATGCATGCATAGAGATTCTAGAACATGATCATTTTAGGCAACACATGACCAGGGGCAGATAATTTTCCCCCATTTTTTCCTTATCATTTTCCCCCAAATTACTAGGTAATTTTCACGGCTGGATGCATGTATGCATACATGGTCCCTCCCTTAATTTCTTATAAGCCCCTACAAGATTAATTCTATATAGAAACCATCATTATCGATGATCTGAACCATGAATATATATAGACAAACCGAGGAAACTGCATCATCATGTATTGAAACAGAGAGGAGAAAAGTAAGAAGATCTTGGCTCGGAGAGGAAGAATTCACTTTTATTCTTTATGGTTCTTTTACAAGAAAGTCTGTTTATATATGCAGAGAAACAGGGTGGTAAACAATGAGAAAACTACACATCATACATCTAACACCTATACACATCACATATCAATATATTAAATATGTAATAGTCCCCCTCAAGATGATGTCTATATATTATGCACATTCATTTTGGATAATAAGGACTGAAAAAGCTTAGAACATAAAGGCCTGGTCATCAAATCAGCAACTTGGTGAACTGAAGCAACATGTAAAGTCGTTAAGGATCCTTCTTGTAGCTTTTCATGCACTAAATGACAATCTAACTCAATGTGTTTAGTACATTCATGATAAACTAGATTAGTTCTTATGCAAAGTGCAGCTTGGTTATCACAAAAAAGAAGTGCTGGCTAAGGATGAAGCTGATGAAGATAAACAAGCAAGGCACAAATTCAAGTTATTTGACAAGCTGTTTGGGCCATGACCTATATTCAGCTTCTATAGAGGATCGAGAAAATGCATGTTGTTTCTAAGTGATTCACCCATAACAATACAATAGCCACCGACTAAAGGACAAGTATCAGGGCAACTAGCCCAATCCGAGTCTGAAAAAGCCTTGATGTGAACATCAGAAGAAGCTGGGAAAAACAAACCCTGACCAGGTGCTAAGTTGAGATATCTGAGAATTCTTAAAGCAACTTGTAGATATGGTACACAAGGACTGTTGAGAAATTGACTTTAGATGATGGACTGGATATGTGAATCTGGTCTAGTATGAGTAAGATAAAGTAATCTGCCAATGGACCTAATTCCCCCCTTTCCGAAACCCTCTCTCTCTAGAACCCAGACCCTCTCTCTCTAGAACCCAGACTCGTCTTGAAGCCGGCCAGAGGGGGTGGGAGCTTCGGCTCTCTTCCCCCTCCCTCCTCCCTCCCTCCTCCTCTCTGTAGGTTTTTGTGTTTTTTCTTTGTTTTTTGCAGGCCTTTAAGGGTGAATCGCCGTTTGAGGACTTTCCGGCGACCATAGACCAGAACGCGCCACACCTTGATGCTGACCGGCCGCCGATCTTCAAGACCACCGAACGCGGCGTCAAACGGAGCGGCGAGTGGCCCGCACGCGCAGGTCGAAGCTCCCGGCGTTCTCGGGGGCGTGGTTGCCACCCGCCACCGGGGATCCCTCTGACGTCACCACGAGCGGCGTTTTTGGCTTCTGCGAGTCCGGCACTTCCACGATCGGCCACCGGTTCCCCGTCCAGTTGGGCGCGTGTGCTACACGCGCCATAGCAGCCCTTTTGTTCACTGCTTATGCAGTCTGCTGTTGTGTAGTGCGCGTGTCATTGCAGTGTCCTTTTGTAATCCTTTTGTTTGTAATTTCTTTTTGTATTGTTGTTTTATTTAATAAAAATCCAAAAAAGAAGTCCTCCCTTCGCGCTGTCGGACGGTGGGGTTTGGTGAACCCTATCCTGCTTAGTCAGGATATGGGGTTGTGTAACCTCTGTCGCGTACAGAGGTGGTATTTCTCTAAGACTTAGGTCTTTAGAGATTTACTGTCTGGACTAGACCCTGTCAGACACGTATGTGTTCTGGGGAACTATTAACGATTGTAAATGACTTGTTTTCAAGTCATAGATGTATGTCCTATCTAAATGAAGGGTGATCCGCTTCTTTCAACAAAAAAAAAAAAAAGTAATCTGCCAATTAATCTTCTATAAGTAGAAATATATGAAACTAACTCACCATCTTTTTTGGATAATTTGGAATGAGTGTCCTTAGGAAAAAGGACTGGCTTAGTAGCAAGTAAAACATGATTGAAATCAACTCAAGAGTATATTTTCTTTGAAACAAAGAAATGCCTTTCTGTGAACGTGCAATCTCCATTCCAAGAAAAACTTGGCAAGACCCAAGTCTTTCAATTTAAATTGAGCACTTAAGGATGCTTTTACAAAATCAATAGTAGATAAGTCACTACTAGCAAGAAGAACACCATCCATATAAACCAATAAGGCCACAAATGAGTTGCCTTCCTTTTTAGTGAACAATAAGTCGTCTGCCTTAGATTGTGAGAAATTAATATCAATCAAAACAGATGTAAATTTCGAATTCCATTGTTTAGAGGCTTGTTTCAATCCACACAAGAATTTTGTAGTTTGTATAGTCTTGTGTCCCCCTTATTAAGATAACCAAGAGGTGCTTTCATGTAAATTTCTTAATATAACTCTCCATATAAGAATGCATTATTGACATCTAAATGGAAAAAATGCCAATTATGAATGGCAGCAAGAGACACACACATATGATTGTAACCATTTTTGCAACAAGTGAGAAAGTTAAAAAAAAAAAAAAAAAAAAAATTCTAAGCCTTCATTTTGAGTATACTATTTGGCAACAAGTCTTGTCTTATGTCCCTCAATAGAACTATCAACATTGTGTTTAATTTTATAAACCCACTTGCAACCTATAAGAATTTTGTTTCGAGGGAATGTTGTAAGAACCCAAGTGTTATTAGATTCTAGTGGAGATAATTCCGCAGACATAACATCTTGCCAATGAGAATGCTTAACAGCTTGGTGATAGAAGGTTAGTTCCAAATCAGAAGATATAGTTACAGTAAAGGCTCTATGTGATGGAGACAATTTAGAGTAAGATAGTACATCAGAAATGCAATATTTGTTACCTGAATATAGAGCAAGATCTTTAGAAAATGTTGGAGAACTAGAACCAGTCAATTTACAATGATAACTTTGCAGGTATCCAAGTGTTTTATGCTGTCGATTTGACCTTTTAAGAGG
This sequence comes from Pterocarya stenoptera, assembly GCA_003123785.1. Lineage (NCBI taxonomy): Eukaryota > Viridiplantae > Streptophyta > Magnoliopsida > Fagales > Juglandaceae > Pterocarya > Pterocarya stenoptera. The sequence goes on along the minus strand of QEOT01123938.1, from coordinate 79,860 downwards.
TGGAAAATGAGTTTCATCATGTTGAGATGAGATATTTATAGTGTCTACAGTAATTGGATCAGCAAAATTTGTTTGAGATTGAAGAGGTTTAGAATATGTGAAGCTTTCAGTACAATCAGGAATAAATTTAAGAAGAACAACATGATTTTGCTTAGATATTGACAAGTTAGAATTTGAAGAAGTGGACTGAGAACGAAAAGGGAAAATAGATTCATGAAAAATTACACATCTGGAAACAAAAAATGTTGATTCCATTTCAAAAAGTTTATATCCTTTTGTACCAAAAGGATATCATACAAAAATACATTTTCTTGCTCTAGGAGAAAATTTTGATATGTTTTGGGTAAGAGTGGAAGCATGACCCAAACAACCAAAATTCCTTATAAGTGGTTATATGATGGAATTGAGTTGTAAAAGATCTCATGTGGAGATTTATTGTTTAGGATTGAGGATGGAATACGATTTATAAGATAAGTGGCAGTAAGGATATATGAATTCTCCCAAAAAAGTTAAGGGCACATTTGACTGAAATTTTAATGCTCTTGCTACATTTAGTAAGTATTGATGTTTTCTTTCAACTATTGAATTTTGTTGAGATATCTCTATACAGGAGACTTGATGAATGATTCCTCTTTTTGTCATTTTAAATTCTAAGCCATTATCTCTTCTTACATATTGTACTTATATTCCAAGTTGTGTGTCAGTGATTATAGAAGGAAAGGAATAGTCCTAATTTCAGATTTTGATTTCATCAAATAAACCCAAGTAGACCTACAATGGTCATCAAACAATAGTAAGACAACGAGCCCAAAACCTGTATGCGCGTTTTCTCTTTTGAACGTATGTTAAAATTAAATATAAATGAGGACGTTATTCATCAATACAATGCTTATAATTGCTTTAAATGTTGGTGGTTATATATATATATGTTTAGGGATGAAAAAAAACAGGTGAACCGGATCGGTTCATATATATATATGTTTAGGGATGAAAATAAAAACCGGCCGGTTCATATATATATATTAACTTTTTATATTATATAAAATATTTTTTATATTCTTTTTTTATATAATATATAATTATATATAAAATAATTTTGTATTATATGCTAAATTACTAATTAATATAACATTAAATTTTAAAATTCTATATAAATAACTATATATTATCACTATAGTCTATAGTATTAATAGTTATACTAATACTATATCACTATAGTGATAATATATATAATATATCAAAATATTATAATATATTCCTATAGTCTATAATACAATTATAATATATATTATAATATACTACAATATATTATAATTGTATTATAATATCCAGAAAAATCAGACCGAACCGCGAAGGGAAGATTCATTCAAAGTGATTATTTGTATAGGTATATGTTAATGAAAATTCGTAGATACAAAACATCAATGTACAGATAGACGAAATTAATCATAGATATTTTATTAGGAGGAACAGTACATAAGATAATTTATGTTTACAGATCAAATCTGTTTGGTCACTTGTTGAGGTTTAAGCAGAAGTCAATTAATGTCATAAATTAAGTTAATTGCTAATTAATTATAAACATCTACAGAAAATCTAGTGAATAAATGCTTAGAATTAATTAGGGAAGACAGACAGATCAGACATGCATGCATATGACTTCATGGTTTCTCTCTCTCTCTCTCTCTCTCTCTCTCTCTCTCTCTCTATATATATATATTTATATATATATATATCACAGTTTTGTAAATATATACAGAGAAGTAATATATATCGCATCATAATTTCACGCATTTATAGCCTGGGGAACTGAGTGGCCATTTTGAACATTAGACTACTACCTCAGCCAGCCATGTCCTCGGCCTCCTCTCTCTCATTCGATCAATGGAGCATCGACGTCCATGATGATCATCACTTTGCCACCTGTCCACCGCGTGCTTCCAAATTTCTAACCTTCCTGCATGTACTTCTCCCTGCAGCTGTTTTCATTTTCATATTTCTTTCCAAAACCTTGATGCAAAGGAAGCGAGCTACCCCACTCCCTCCCGGTCCAAAACCTTGGCCGATTGTGGGTAATCTTCCAGAGTTGTTCAAGAATAAACCAAGATACAAGTGGCTGCATCGCCTTATGAAAGAGTTCAACACAGAGATCGCCTGCATTCGTCTAGGAAGAGTGCATGTCATTCCAGTTGCCTCGCCAGAGATTGCCATGGAGTTCTTGAAGAAGTACGATGCAGTGTTTGCATCCAGACCCATCACCGTTACCACCAATATGTTCAGTAACGGGTTCTTAACCGCAGGCGTGTCACCGTGGGGAGATCAATGGAAGAAAATGAGGAGGGTACTCACTTCGGAGATATTGAGCCCTGCAAGACTCAAGTGGCTGCTTGTTAAGAGAAATGAAGAAGCTGATAATCTTGTCCGTGTTATATATAACATGTGCAAAGGCTCTGCAATATCAGATATTGGCAGTACTTCTGGAACGGTGGTGGATGTAAGAACGGTTTCTCAACACTTCACTGGAAATATTATGAGGAGGATGATCTTCAACAAGAGGTATTACGGGAAAGGGAGAGAGGATGGAGGGCCTTGTTTCGAAGAACAAGAACACATTCAAGCGCTCTTTGCCATGCTTTTGTATGTTTACGCTTTTTGTGTATCGGATTACATGTCAATCTTGAAGCCATTTGATCTGGATGGCCATGAGAAGGTGGTGAGGAATGCTTTGAAAGTTATCAAAAAGTATGAAGATCCGATTGTAGATGAGAGAGTACAAATGTGGAAAGAAGGGAAGAGGACGGAACCTGAGGACCTTCTTGACATCTTCATTTCAATTAAGGATGATGATGGGAACCCATTACTGTCAACAGCGGAGATCAAAGCTCAAATCACTGTGAGATAATTTATATTTTACCATTTCTAGATATGATCTATATATATATATTATCCTATAAATATTAGATTAGATCATATACAGATTATACTAATTAGCATGCTTGTGGAGGGATGATACATGTGGTTCTTATTTATGCATGCAGGAACTACTGCTTGCAACCGTGGATAACCCTTCAAATGCAGCAGAATGGGCTTTGGCGGAAATGCTGAACCAGCACGAGCAGATACAAAAAGCGGTAGAGGAAATAGATAGGGTGGTTGGCAAAGAGAGACTTGTCCAAGAATTCGATCTTCCCAAGCTCCCCTATGTCATGGCTTGTGCAAGGGAAGCTCTTCGGCTCCACCCGATTGCACCGTTCAATCTCCCCCACATCTCGACTGCTGATGTTACCGTGGCTGGCTACTTCATCCCAAAAGGTAGTCAAGTTTTGCTAAGCCGATTAGGCCTTGGCCGGAACCCACGAGTTTGGGAGGAACCGTTGAGATTCAATCCTGAGCGGCATTTGAAGGACAACTTGGGTGAGCTAGGCCTTGCTGAACCTGAACTGAGGTTCATTACCTTCGCCAGAGGAAGGAGAGGATGCATGGGAGGCACGCTGGGGACGCTCATTACTTTGATGCTATTGGCGAGGCTTCTCCAAGGGTTTAAGTGGAGCATTCCGCCCAATAATAGTATGGAGAAGATTGAGCTAACTGAGAATGACCAACTTTTCTTGGCCGAACCTTTGCAAGCCTATGCAGAACCTCGCTTGCCTCCGCATTTGTACCAACCTTAATATAATATATATAATGATAATTATATCCTAGAATAAAAAAGCAAACCACCAAGAATTGCTATATACCTAGCGATGCAGCTTGTACGGTAGACATGCACGAAAGTATGGGTTTTGTTTTATTTATGACAGTAATGTTTGCAAGCTAATCCTTCAAAAGGAGCAGAGTAGGCTTTGGCAGACATACTCAACCAATTAACCCGAGCAGCTACAAAAGATTAACTAACTACAACTACATGCCATGAAAAACCACGAGAACAGAGCGAAGAAAATCAAAGTCTCTATTCTACTCATCAAAGCTGGACTGGAATTGAGTTTCTCTATAAAAATAGAGAGCCGAAGTACAAAACTTTGTGCGATAGACTTTTTATAGAGTACATTTTATTTTTAGTTGGACATTCCTTCTCAAAAATTTCAATACCAAAGGCTCGGAGTTCAGAAACAGTAATATCCCGTTTCAGTCTCACATCTAAAAGATAACCGGTACAATTTAGAAAGATTGTAGGCCTCTATTTCAGTTGCAATCAAACTATCAAAATAATTTGGTTTTACTTCCAAGGGTGCGAAGACTGTCAAACCAGCCAAAACAAGGCAGCAGAAAATAACATTATTAAAGCTTCACCCTGAAAGAAACTCCATCCCTGCAGCAAAACTATAGCCCTACGGATTTCTGAAACTTTTGGATATTGTTGAGGAAAATCCAAGTCAGCTGCATTAAAGCAAACATCCCAAAGTCAGAAACTAATATTAAAGAAAAAATTTATACAAGACCGATAGACGATTTGAGTGTAGGTGATCTTTCAGCAAATAGCTCAGTGGTGGGTGCCAGGGTAATGTTACATTCGTCCATGCCAAAAGAAATTTTTTTTACTGAAATATAGAACTTCTTGAGATAGGGAGAGAAAGAGAATACCATGACATGGGGGGCAATTCTAATACAATAGACTGGAAATCCAGTGTAAAACTTGAGAGGCCCTCCAGATTTCAGGGTTTTCATCGTACAATCTAAAGAGCCAGAGTATGGAAGCTTCCCCTCGGCATCAGGTTGCATCTTCTGAATCTGGGTTTTGACATAATCGAATGGTAAACTGCAAGCTGCAGCAAAGAATCCTGAAATAGTACTGGCACCTGAAAAGAAAAAGGTAGCGATAAAACATTAGTTGAAGTAGACATGATAGATAGTTTCTGGGAATGAACCAAATAGAAGTTTCGATTTTTGCACTGCACTTCAGTACAAGAAAGAATAGATAATAAATTATATACGGGTATCTGTGCCTACAGAGCGAAAGGGGAACAGCCAAGGCTCTTTTTTTTATTGTCATACAAGAAGGCCCCTTGGTAGCATACACGTCTCAATCTCAGAACCTCAAAAATCGCAAGCTAAATAACTGTGATGGCCAATTGAATTTTACCCTGGCTTTTTTATATAACGATCAATTCAAAATTTGGTTACTTCTAAGCAAACAGAATCTATTTAATAATGTTAATTGAGCATGGCTTCTAAACCCAGATCCCGAATACTGATCATCAAAATAAATACAAATAACATCTTAAGGTGCAATCAGCTGTGAAACAAGAAATTCCAACATAAAGGAATATCCAAAACATTGATGGGCCACAAAGATTCAACCCAGCCCTCGAGGGGAATGTCTAATGGGCCAATGCCCAAGTGTGCTCAGATAGCAGCCTAATATGTTTGGATAGGCCATGCAACCTTTGGCCTGCTCTTAACAGAATGTGGCTATTTTTGAGTCAGACCTTTTAAAGCAGATAACATTTGGTGACCCTGCAATTCTTGTAGAATTTATAGCCGGATCATTAAAAGAATAGTATAATTTTGAAAAACAATGAAAAGGGCTATTGAATTTACTGAACATGGAAAAGGCTTATGAATTAACTGAACATGCAGGTATAAAACGAATTAAGTAAAAAATGAAGGCATATCGGCGGAAAATTAAATTTTTCAGCAGACATGCCTTCCAGAAAATGAACTTAAAAGAGATTATCAAGTGGTATACAAATAATTGTGTATAATATAGTTCTTGCATACACCAAATCAAATCAGTGGACATAAGGCAGGCCTAAAAATAGGATTCAAAATGGCCTAATGGTCTACTAAATAATTCACCTTCACTACTACTAAAAAAACCCACCTTTACTTACAGATAAAAAAAAACCCACTCTTTACAATATCTTCTGCAGAAATCAATATTGTAGTATCTGTTGTACATCAATAAATGATACTATTCCCACACCCCTCCAAAAATATGTCAAGCGTTTACTCGCAAATGCAATCCATAATAACCCACATGAGCATAACCCCCACACGAGCGCACATGTGGTGATCAACCATTAAAGAAAATAAGAGAAAAATATCCATAAAATAACTTTCCCTGGTCACGTTAGAACTTGTGTTTGAGAAAATATGCATAGCAAACATCTAAATCCTTTGCACATGAGAGGTCTCTTTAAGTACCTGGTTGTAAGTGCATACCCTGGGGGCTGGGAGGGGTGGGGTAGAGAAATGAAAAACATACCCCAAAAATCATGTCTAAGGTTGAGCAAAACTCCCCCTAATATGAGGCCTCCATTTTCACTTTTTCAAATATGTTCCTCTTGAAGATAACGATTCATTAAAGTAGTGTGCAATACTATTACACACAAAAATTCCAATATCAATATTATGCTTTCATTTTGGTAAGTAAAATAATAATATTAGACTTCCTAATGGCAACAAATAACTAGAAATATTGCAAAGAATCTTACCTAACACCGTGGCACCTTCACCAAAACCAAGGGAATCCCGGAAAAGTTCAACACTTTGATCATAAGAAGCGAGCATTCCCATATTCAATGCCATTGCTCTCACCACAGTAGGGCCTGCACCTTTCCAGAGTGCCAAAACTCCCTCATCTGCCACAATCCGAGAGAGTGCATGGAAGGCATTTTTGTAATGTCGGCGCTGGGCTTCAGGCAAAGTGGCATCAGCCTGCATACGGATAAGTGCTAGATCTGCTGGACTGCCAACACTTGCTCCAATAGCACCAGCAGTAAGCCCACACAAAGCTTTCTGATAAAGTGGTAGGGGCTTGCCATCATTGGCTTCAATTGCTTTGTTCGTCAAAATCCTAAGGGAAACAAAGGAAAACATTTTGATACATTACAAGTATAATCATAGTGAGTTTAAATATGCAACTTAGGCATATTAAAACAGTCGAAACCACTCATAAATATCCAGATTGACAAGACCAAGCTTTCCAAGAAAGAAAAGTACAACTCTGAAATGTTTTTCAACACTAAAAGAATTGATGGTTTAACAGTCAATGTTCTCAAATACTTACTTGAATGTTCCAAGCCGTGCTGTGGTATATGTCGCTTGTCTGAGAAGTCCAGCAGACAGCCCCTGCTCAAAAGAATAAAATTAGACAAACGAAGAATTTATTTAATGGTTTAGCTTTGTGGNGGAGATGTTGTATAGCCTCAATTTGAGTCATACACGACCACTGACCATGTAAGCTTTAATTAGCAGATTTCGTTCTGCTTCTTTTTATTACTATAAAAGTCTTTAAGAATCGACATTTAAGCAAACACCCTACACAATTTACAGACCATGCAAACAACCAGCTAATAATGTAAGACAATCCCCACCTTCTATCATAGCTCATCTGAAAACAATTAGGCTAATAATTATCAATTAATGACCAATTCATACTCCAGTCAGATGACACACCAACATAAGAAACTCAAGTTTTTCGCTAAATCATTATAGACATCCATATTTTCATATAGATCTTGTGAAGAGAAAAAAAAATTCCTGAAAAAACATGCGTCTTTATAAACTACATCAACAACTCAAATAATGGCAAATTTCATATTTTTTTTCTGCAAGCAGGAAGTTCAGATTTTTATAGGTTTATAGATCCAAACCTTGTAAAAGGCACCAAAGCCCTCCTCCTTAAGCATGGTCCTCGCCACCTGGCCTGCTGATCCCTGACCCAATTGAATTCTCACCTACACAAATGCAAACACAAACAAACAAACAAAATCACAAAGCTATAACACATTTAAACGTACTACGCCATTGAAGAGAGAAGAAAGAATCCATTAAAAAAGACCATTGAATCACAGATCTGAAACCCAGAAGAGAACCCAATTTGCGGACAAAAAGATCATAACTTTCTGATGGGTGTCAGTAAAAAGAGAGAATAGCAACTTGGAAACTGATTTATACAGAACATGATGCACCTTGATCATATCGATGGGTTGGATGACGCACGTAGCGAGCATACCAGACGATCCACCATTAATGAAGGGCTTCACGGTGGGCCAAACACCAGTGGCTGTGGACTTCTTCGAGTCTCCCATTCTCTCGTTGGATCGAAAGAGCTGGAGATTGGGGAGCTCAAAGGGAGGGAGGGGGAGGAGGGTGGGGAGAGAAAGAAAATAGGAAAAATATTAGGTTTCCCGGACTGAGCTGCAGAAGGTAGAGAAGGAAAGAGGCAATAACACGTTGTTGCACTCCGCGCACAATAGAGATTAGAATTATTAATTTATTATTTAGAAAACCCTCTCTCTCTCTCTCTCTCTCTCTCTCTCGCTCTCTTCCGAATTTGTTGGCCAAGAAATTCGGTTGTAAATTGTAATGAGACTACTTTTTCGTTAATTACGTGACCTCGTTTTTTCTGATAAATTACGATAGTGGTCCCAACCTTTTTTATTTTATTTTATTTTATTTAATAAAGAGATATGAAGAGCATATATGATACATCCATTACAAAGTCTAAAAATACATTTTTACATATTTGATTATAGATACTCATATAAAAAGTCTAAAATTTTATATAGACTATAGTTAAATTCAATACTAGTAATATTTCAATAAAAAAAAAATATTATACTAGTATTACTACTACAATCATAGTATTACTACTATACATAATTAAGTATAGAAATAAGTTAGGCACTAGTATAATAACATGTAATGAGATACTATAGTATAGAAATAAATTAGATACTCGTAAGGGGTGAAAAAAATACAAAATCAGTTAAATGAAACCGAACCGACTGAAACTAGAAAAGTCAGAAATCTCAGTTTCAGTGATGAATCGGTCTATATTGGTTCATAGATTTCCAAGATTGGTTTGTATCGGTTCGATTTCAATATATGTCTAAAATAAGACCAAACTAGATCAATTACACCCCTTATAAAATATAATAATTATTAATATATGCTCATTTTTCTTTGTTTGGAATGAAAACCTTTAAGGGAGTGATATATGAGTGGATGCTTGGACACGAAGATGAGATAGATAATTATTAAAATCCTCAAAATTTCTTATAATTTCATTTTCAAATATCACTCAAACATAAAACACTTTTTAATTTTAAATTTTTAACTTTTTCATCTAATCATTACCTAACTATTATCTAAACACAAAAATTAATACTACTTTTACAAACTCCAAAATAAACATTATATTAAAAAGTTATATTCAAATAATTTTTTAATATATTATTTAATTTTTTACCTTATTTCTCAAAATCTAATGAGAAATTTCAACTTAAACTATTTCACTTAATTAAAATTGTTTATGAATAGTAGTGAGATTATTAATTGAAATTAGATGAGATAAGATGAGATATTTTTGTATCCAAACGGACCCTTAATTAACATGTTGAATGAGTTTCTTAATTAATCCGAAGATGATAATTGGGATAATAATATTGCCTATAAATAGCTATCTAGCTAGCTACTCGTGAAATTAAAAAACAATATTGCATTGGATTACTCATGAAATTGAGAATTAGTAGAGAATAAAGTAGAATTAATGCATAAAATAGTACTGAAATGATATCCACAGCTAGGGTCAGTGGTAGTTGTTTTTCCATGTTCAAAGGAACTCGATGATCCTCCACCACTACTATAGCATCAACATTGACTTTCTGTTGAGTAAGACTGATCGATCAGTTTCAGCTACCATCTTGTTAGACTACTTACGTACAGTCCACATTTTTTTTTTAACATATATATATATAATTAAAGAGAATTAATAAAAAGGCCAAAAACATGGATTCAATAGGCCGCATGACTAATTCGAATAAAGAAAGTGCAGATTGGCCTGCAACTGCAAGTAAATAAGGCAATGATCATGTTGCTATGGCCGGGTTTATTATTTTTCTATCCTTTTTCTCAGCAATTGATATATATATATATAGTAGATATGTTCTCTAATTAGTCAACCGCATGCGTGGTCGTAAATTAAAACTGCTTTAGTCACGCAAGTCGGCAAGAAATTAATGGGAAAACTAAGAAAAATCATGTTTACGAAGTTGATCTGCACATGTACATATAACAATTGGATCTATATATTAAGACGCAATATTCCCTAATTGACATCTTATTAAGAGATCATCACGACGTTCAGCATGCCTTAAGTTTAAAACTTCAATGTATTTTCTTTTGACGGTTTCAATCATCTATCAATATTTAATAACTTAACATTATACCTATATAAAGTATCAATACATTTTAATCCAGCCTATAGGCTGTCTCTTCCGTGAATTGAATCCATGACATAGTCTCTACTTTGATATCAATTATTGAAAACTTAATTATTGATCCAAAAGTTTTAAATTTATTGGATATTAATTTGATTAAATCTTTAACTCTTAGGATAATATCAGAAAGAAGAATTCTAATGACATATCTACCAGTGAAAATACCAAAAATTAGTCAAGATTCGCAAAAAAAATTTAGAAAAATATATATAATGCTACGTACATGTGAGGCGGCCAGCACGCTTTGGGCTTTTCTGCTGATCGAGGTAAACAACAACTACATGATATACATATATATATATAAATATATATATTTATATATGAAGTTTCCAAGGGTACCTGCATACATGATGAAGCAGGCTTATATAATTGGGAATTGTCTGCGCACGAAGAAGAGACATGTTTTCGCCAGCTTAGCGTTGGTTTAATATGTTGTATAACTCGACCAAAATGCCGGCCGGCCCAGTTCTCATTCATGCATATGACCTGTACATACGTCTAGCTAGCTATAGCTAGGAGCCCACCAACCAATACGAAACTACGGTGCGTGCCTGCCTGCCTGCCTGTGTAGACTATATAAAGGATGATTCTTTGAATCAAGCTGCAGATCAATCAGGTTGAGTATCGTGTATGACTCACGGCAGTATCAGTTAGAAAATCACAAAATGATTTTTTGATTCTATTTGACTTTGTAACCGATAGACTTTTCAGTCATAATTTCAGCACTCTTACTTAGAATAGAATCTGTAAATATGTATTTATTCTATACTCACCCGTGTATCAATAGTGTGTGAATGTACAATTGTTTTTGTGAGTAACAAGATCCTGTCCATATTCAATATTTATCATGGTATCAGGAGAACCCCACTCCAATGAGAATTCGATCCCCAATCTAGAAAACACACATACCCCTATCACAAACCCATCTGCTCCAACTGATACTCCTCTCATTACTCTAAATATTATTGTCCAAATCAATGAAAAACTCACACCCTTAACTTTTTTCCAATAGCGTGCCCAGTTTGAAATCCTTCTCATTGGCTATAATCTTCTTGATTATGTTACCGGTGACAACCCATGTCCAACCACTGATGGATCCTCCCTTTCTACCCTTCAAAAAACTCACTGGGTAAGGCAGGACAAATTGATTTTAAGTGTTATTTTGGCTTCCGCTACAATCACCATAACTCATTTCATCTCTGTTGCTAAAACATCCCAATAGGCATGGCAAAAATTAAATACCATGTACGCAAGCAAGTCCTGCACTCGTGCAATGCAACTCAAAGAAAAGCTCACCTTGATCAAAAAGGGAAATCGGACAATTCAAGATTATAATCACATTGTCAAGGCTCTTGCAGATGAGATTGCACTCATTGATCATCCAATTTCTGATGATGATCTTACTTTGTATATTCTTAATGATCTAGGACCTAATTTTTGAGAAATTGCAACACCAATTCGAGTGCGGGAACGACCATTAATATTTAAGGAGCTCCATGATCTTCTTGTAGGTCATGAAGGTTATTTGCACCACTTGGAAGCCACCACGCAGCAGCTAGTTGCTACTGCAAATTTCTCAAATCGCTGATCCTCTCCACATTCTTTGGCAGCAAGCAATGGTTCTAAGGGTTTCTCCGAGCCGAATAACTTCTCTCGGCATGGTGGTCAATCTAAGCCTGATGGGCCTTCGACCTAATTCCATAACTATGGTGGCCCACGGGACAACAGAAAATCAACAAAGCCCACATGTCAGAGTAGATATCAGCCCAAATGTCAAATTTGTGATCAACTAGGCCATATTGCCAAACCCTGTTCTCGATTCAATTTTTCTGAGGCAACTGCTAACTGTGCTTCCACCTCGCATGCTAAGGACACTAAATGGCTTATTGACTCTGCAGCATCTCACAATATTACTGGTGATCTTACTAATTTATCTGTTCATTCTCAATATGATGGTACATATGAGGTTGTCATTGGTGATGGATTAGGTTTGCATGTCTCACATATTAGTTCATTGGTATTTCATTCATCCACAAGCACCTTTCATTTAAATGATACCCTTTGTGTTCCAAACATTCGTAAAAATCATATCTCCATTTATCATTTCACTACACAAAATAACATTTTTGTTGAATTTCAGCCCTCTTTTTTTCTTGTTAAGGATCAGATTACAGGGGCGGTTATACTTAAAGGTGCATTTGAAAATGGTGTTTACATACTTCCGGACTCTCTGGTATCTTCTTCTAAAAAAATGATTGCAAATGTGCATGAACGGACCTCTATCGATGGGTGACACAAGCGTCTTGGACATCCATCTCAAAAAATTATTCATCACTTGTTAAATCTCTTTCTCTTCCAACAATAAAAGAGCAAGTGTCTCATCTTTGTACATCTTATTCAATCAATAAAGCGCATAAGCAACCATTTAGTCAAACTAGTCTTCAAATTCATGCACCACTTAATCTTATTTACATTGATGTTTGGGGTCCCTCTAATAGTGTTGGTCTTGACGGCTCACATCATTATTTGATTTTGATTAATCATTTTATTAAATATATTTGGTTCTATCCGGTGGTAACAAAATTTGGTGTAAGCAGCATATTTCCTCAGTTTAAACATCTTGTCAAAACCAAATTTCAAACTAAAATAAAGTCTTTACTTGGATAATGGTGGTGAGTTTGTTGCTCTTAAACAATATCTCTCTATTCATGGAATTAGCTACTACACCACAACACCTTATACACCACATCAAAATGATGTCTCCGAGGGTCGTCATTGTCACTTAGTAGAAACGGGCCTCACTTTTTTACATGATGCTTTCTTACCTTTATCCTATTGGCCTCATGCTTTTTCAACAACTGCTTATCTTATTAACTGGCAACCCACACCCTTGTTACACAACAAATTTTCGTCTGAAGTCTTATTTAAACAACCACAAAATTATCTCAAATTAAAAAAATTTGGATGTCTTTATTTTCCTCTCACCAGGTCTTACAACACTCATAAGCTTCAACCCAAAGCCACCCTGTGTCTATTTGTAGGCAACTCTCAAACACAAAATGCCTACAAGTGTATTGACCTCATCACTCACAAGACTTACATCTCTCGCCATGTTCTTTTTTATGAAACACAAAATTCATTTTAGCCCCAAATCCCTAAATCAGTGCCCTTGCCAAACCCGATGGCTACTTCACCTATTCTTGTGCCATTTCCGCCGCAATCAACATCACTAACTTCGAATCACGATACACAAAACTCATTTACGCAATAAATGTCTACACCAGTGTCCTTGTCGATCCCGATGGCTGCTCCACCCATTCTTGTGCCATCTCGCTGAGACCAACACCAATGATTTTGGATCGTGCCACTGCTTCCGCATCACCTCCAGGTAATGCCTCTGATCCTTCCTCTTGTGGTTTCTGAAATCTGCATTTTAATCCCTCATGCACTGACCCACCTTCATTGCACCATGGTGAGGACTCCTCGCCACTTACACACATGACTTCTCTTACACAAGCAACAAACTTGCCTCACGAATACCTTTTTGTGACCATTGATCTGACTGTGTCCCAACCACAAAGAACCCATTCCATAACTACTAGGTCAATGAACCAAATTTATAAACCCAAACAATTTCATTCAATCACAAAACACCCAATCCTACCTACCATTGAACCTAGTTGTGTGAGCCAAGCACTTTGTGAACCTCACTGGAGATAGGCCATGTCTGATGAGCTCATTGCTCTAATGCGACATGATACATGGGAATTGGGAATTGCGACATGAGCAAAGCAAGGCTTGTTGCCCAAGGTTACAACCAACGTCCAAGCTTGGACTACAAGGAAACCTTCAGTCCTATTGTGAAACCGACTACTATTCAGACTGTTTTGACAATTCCTGTGATGCAGGGGTGGTCCAAGAGATAATTTGATGTCAATAATGCATTTTTGCAAGGTGAGTTGACTGAGGATGTGTATATTCAACCTCCGGGGTTCCAAGATGTAGCAAAATCTAACCATGTGTGCAGATTATGCAAGGCAATCTATAGCCTAAAGCAGGCTCCTAGAACATGGTATTCGGCTCTAAAAAATGCCATCATGGATCTTGGTTTTAAGAATTTCAAAGCAGATTCTTCCTTGTTTATATATAAAACCAGATCTGTTATTTGTTATTTCTTGATTTATATGGATGATCTGGTTATCACAGGAAGTGATTCTAATTTTGTTTGTTCAATCATTGAACAACTTGGAGCTCAATTTTCACTCAAGGACATGGGCCAACCAGATTTTTTCTTGGGAAGTTATTTTCACTACATCAGGTCTTTTCTTGTCCCAACATAAATATATTCGAGATTTGTTGTCCAAAACTAACATGGCTGGTGCAAAAGATTTATCAACTTTGTTGTCCACAAGCACTGCTCTCAAGCTTATTGATGGCACATTCTCTGTTGATAACACAAAGTTTTGACGTGTCATTGGTGCTCTTCAATACTTGTCATTCACACGTCCGGATATTTTCTTTGCGGTAAATAACTTATCACAGTTTATACATAACTTATCACAGCTGCAAAAGCGACTACTTCACTACTTGAAACAGACCATTTTTCATGGCATTCAAATTCGTCTAAGCTCCACTTCAAATCTCACCACGTACTCCGATGCCGATTAGGCTGGAAACTTCGATATTCACTTTTGCCTACATAAGTTTCCTTGGTTCCAACCCCATATCTTGGAGTTCAAAAAATATAAAGGATTGTTGCTCGATCATCAATCGAAGCCAAATATAGAGCCCTTGCAAACACTGCTTCAGAAACATTGTGGCTCTTCGCACTATTTGGTGAACTCGGTTTTCCAATCTTATCTTCACCAAAACTATTATGTGATAATCTGGGAGCAATATACTTAAGTTTCAATCCGGTTCAACATTCTCGGAAGAAGCATATTCAGATTGATCTACATTTTATCCGTGACATGGTGCAAAAGGGTACACTTAATGTTCATCATGTTAACACACAAGATCAGCTTGCAAATCTCTTAACAAAACCACAATCATGCCAACGTAAAGAGATTCTTCAAAACAATATTGGATTGGCCGATAGCAGCTCCATCTTGCGGGGGTGTATAAAGGATGATTCCTTGAATCAAGCTGTAGATCAATCAGGCTGAGTATCATGCATGACTCACGGTACTATCAGTTAGAAAATCACAAAGGGATTTTTTGATTATGTTTAACTTTGTAACCAATAGAATTTTTAGCCATTATTTCAGCACTCTTACTTAGAATAGAATCTGTAAACATGTATTTATTCTATATTCACCCATGTATCAGTAGTGTGTGAATATACAATTGTTTTTTGTGAGAAACAAAGATTCTATCCATATTCAATCTTTATCATGGACATCATGATGATCAATTACCCTTTAGTTTGATGATTATCTTATATATCAAGTTTGAAAATGACATATATTTGCCATATCCTTAGCTCGATGCATATATGACATGCATCCATCCTATATATTTTGGGTAATTATATATAGATTAGAGTACGAACTAGTTAGAGATATTTATTCCTGTTGCAGTAGTATTAATTAAATATATACATTTTTTAATTTGCAAAATGTATTTGAGATAGAAAACTGTATAACAAGTGTGGAGTACTGAAGAAAGATATATAAGGTGGGACGTGGGGTTCACTAATGGCACTACTCCACTATCTCTTTCTTAGTATGAAGCCATCTAGCTAGCTAGGACTCAGAATATCATACATTTTATATTGAAAAAATCTATTTGCACCCGGCAGGAGGAACCCCCGCATACCCGTCCCTCCACGTGTACAAATGAAATGCTGCATTTCATATACACTATCTCATTGAGTCTTTGCTTTCTCCCTCCCTTCCCTTCATAACAGATAGAGCAACATCACATATTTGAATCTGCTTCCCACAGATCATGAGCATCCTCCCTTGCCTTCAGACAACCCATAGATAGATCAACATCGCAGATTTTTATAGATTAGTGCCTTTTGTTCTTGTATCACTATATTTTTCTAAGCTTCTAGATGTGCCACAGACATGAGATAATTAGCTCAACAATTCTTCTCAAAGAGATTCTTTCTTTACGTAGAATTGTGGACCACACAACAGCATATATAGGTTTATAATGCTATCTAATTTACTAACAAGCAGTGTTCTGAGGCGATTTGTGCTTTGCCCTATATTTTTTTTCTTCATTGGACTTCCATTCCTCTTTCTCTCTCTCTCTGAACTACATTAAAATTTTACAGGCACATAAATCTGAAAGGGAAGCTATAGATCTAAAAGGGTCCACGAGAAAAAGAATGGAATTCCTTGACCTGGATTAATGACGTTCACTACTTCATGGAGTTCTTTCACATCTGTCCATATTAAGGCTACTGCACCATCAGATGAGGACATTAGCAATGTAGCACCTAAAGGACAGTCCATGCCCTCTGCTGTAGTCGACTGATACTGAATCACCAAATGAGCACATCTGCGATGCAGCACCTAAAGGGCAGTACATGCCCTCTGCTGTAGCCAACTGATACTGAATCATCTGAAAAATATTTTCATAACGGAATTCTGAGTTGTAAAGTGAAGATTCCATTTCTATGTTGTAGTTTATTAGGATCTCTGTATTATAAATACACATACAAGAACATTGCATTGTATAGAGAAAAGAATCAATAAAATCATCTATAGAAGTTTTTGTATTCTGTGCTTTATGAGACATTCTGTCAAACACATACTGTGCAAACTTTTCTTTGTTTTGTCATCTTCTTCGCTAACTTTTTATGGTATCAGAGCCCAAATAGGACTCACGTTCATTTCGATTCCTGCATTTTCTCATGGCATCAGACAAAACTTCATCCCCTCCCACTTACTCTATTATAAGTTTAGCTACCCAATCTATTACTATCAAGCTCTATATTGACAATTATCTTCTTTGGAAGGCTCAGATGCTCCCTTTCCTCAAGGGCCATCGTGTGTTTGGCTATGTTGATGGATCAATGCCCAAGCCTCCACCGACTGTCAATAATGCTCCTAACCCAGCTTATACGAACTTGGTTCTTCAAGATTAACTCATTCTATCAGCCATAAACAGGTCTCTCACAGATACGATCCTCGCCCAGGTCCTAGGATGCAAAACCTCTAGTGAGGCTTGGTCCACTCTTCTCACTCTTTTCTCTACTCAGTCCTTTGCACACATTATGTAGACAAAATACCAATTAGCAACCTTAAAGAAAGGAGTAGAAAATATTTCAGCCTATTTTCATAAGGCTCAAGCTCTTTCATCCTCTCTCAGTGCCGCTGGGCACCCTCTTCCTTCTTCTGCATTCATCATTTATCTCCTAGATGGATTAGGATCAGACTACGAATCTATTGTTACTTCTATAACCACTCGTCCCGAACCCTTATCTTCTTCCCAAGTCTTCAGCAATCTGTAAAATCATGAGTCCAGGCTTGCCCATTAGACTCATTCGTTGCTCTCTGCCAGTCCCATTATTGCTAACACTACTAGCACTCAATTAGTAAACACTTCCACTTCATCTACTCGGGGTCGTGGTCACTCCTTTTACCGTGGTTGTGGCAGGGGAAAGGGTCGTCCTCATTCCTTCCCAAATCCAAATTTCTTCTCTAACTCGGTTTCTCCTCGACCCACTTGTCAAGTCTGTCATAAATCTGGTCATACAGCCATCTCCTACTACTACAAGTCTGATCATGTTTATCAGTCGTCTCCTTCTCCATCTCTCACAGCAAATTACACAGCTCTTTCACCTTCCACCTCGTCCATTGGTAACTGGTTTCCTGATACAGTTGCAACAAATCACTTCACAGCTGATTTCTCCAATCTTAATCTAGGTTCCAGTTCTTACCAAGGACCTAACCAAGTGCATATTAGCGATGGCTCATCTCTACCCGTTCAAAACACTGGCACGGCACAACTTCTTACTCCCTTTCAGAAATTTTTTCTTCGCAATCTCTTGCATGTTCCGTTAATCTCTCAGAATTTATTATGGGTTCATCAATTTTGTCTTGGTAATTCCATGATTTTTAAATTTAACTCTTCTTCTTTTTTTTGTGAAGGATCAACATACTCGGGAGGTGCTTCTCCAAGGCTGTGTTAAAGACGGGCTTTATGTTCTTCAACCGGATGCTTTGGGTTTCAGTTCCAGCAAGCCGTCTACGCCTTACAGAAACTTCACCATTAGCTTTGATTGGAGAACGAACCACACCTCAAATTTGGCATTTTCGTTTAGGACACCCTTCCCCTAAAATCACTTCCTTTACCCTTAAACAGTTTAATCTACCTATCACAAATCCCTCCTTATCCTTCTTTTGTTCTGCATGTCTCCAAGCTAAGTCTCATGTCCTTCCCCATCCACCCACCTCTTTCTGCTCTACTTGTCCTTTTCAGTTATTGTTTCTTGATATATGCAGACCAGCACCTGTGCTATCCTCCAAGAGTTGTCGTTATTATCTATCTATTGTAGATGACTATACCAAATATATTTGATTTTTTTCCTTTAAATGCAAAATCAGATGTTCTCATTTTTTTAGCTTTTCTTCACTATGTTTGCAATACTTTTTCCCTGAATGTTATTTATATTCAAACTGATTGGGAGGTGAGTTTAGACCACTTAATTCATTGCTGAAAACTTTTAGCATTACGCACTGAATTATGTGTCCCTATTCTCACCCCCAAAATGGTTTGGTTGAAATACGTCATCGCCACATTGTGGAAATCGGCCTCTCTCTTTTGGCTCATGCCTCCATGCCTCAAAAATATTGGGTTGAGGATTTTCAAACGGCTACTTGTCTCATAAATGGTATGCCAACTCCAGTACTCAAAAATCTCTCACCATTTCAAACTTTATTTCATCGTCCTCCTGATTATTCTTTTTTTTTTTTTTTGGGTCCGCATGTTGGCCCAATCTACGGCCCTTTAATCATCATAAGCTTGATCTTCGTTCTCAACTATGTGTCTTTGTTGGTTATAGTCCGGATCATAAGGGATACTCTTGTCTACACCTCCCATCGGGCCATATCTACCTTTCTCGGGATGTTTGATTCAATGAGATCATGTTTCCTTTTGCATCAGGTTCACAAGCGTCAACCTCTAGTCTAATACCCGAATCGAAAACCTCTGTCCAGACCTCTCTTCCGCTACCTCCACTACACTTTGGCCCATCTCCATCTCTTCAGCCCAATCAACATTCCCCACAACCTTAACTCTCACCATCTCACTTCACTCCAAACCGGCCCACACACAATCGGCCCTTACCAAACCTACCCGATTCTTCGAATACCCACACCCCTCACTTACCCGATTCTTCATCTCTTGCATCGACTTCCTCATCTTTTTTCTCTTCTCTAAACCCTAGTTTCTCAGATATTGCCTCCGCTGCACTCCCTTCATCTGAGCTGTCACTCTCTCGTGTGCCCTCGACACCTGCTTCTACCTCTATTTATCATATGTTAACTCGATCTAAAGCTTAGATTCACAAACCTTTACATTGATCGGACGGAACCATTCCCTGGCTACCAATAAAACCATCCACCTCCCTCACTATCACTGCAAACTCTCTTATTCCAGAGGAACCCACCTCATATTCCGAAGCTGCAAAATACTTAGAGTGGCGTAAGGCTATGGCCTCTGAGTTTCACGCCCTACTTCAAAACCAGACCTGGGATTTTGGTTCCCCCTTCCTCCAATCTCAACATTCTTGGCTCCAAATGGGTGCTCAAGACTAAGAGGTATGCTGATAGTACCCTTGAATGCCGTAAAGCTCGTCTTGTGGCCAAAGGGTTCCATTAGCAAGCAGGTCTTGATTACACTGAGACTTTAAGTCTAGTGGTTAAATCTGTGACCATTAGGCTTTTGATTTCCATTGCTGTCTCATGGAACTGGCCACTGCAATAACTTGATATACAAAACGCATTCTTGCACGGAGATTTGGAGTAGGATGTGTTTATGCATCAACCCGTCGGGTTTGTTAATCCTGATCTCCCTCAACATATTTGTAAATTATGCAAGTCAATTTATGGTTTGAAACAAGCTCCTAGGGCTTGGTTCTCGAAATTGACATCCAAATTACTTTCGTTAGGGTTTCATGGCTCAATTTCTGATTCATCATTATTTATATTGTCTACTATCTCTGTGTCTATCTATGTGCTTATTTATGTTGATGATATAATTGTTACAGCTTCTAATCCTGCACTCATCAATGATTTTATCTCATCCTTACTGTCTGATTTTCCTGTAAAAGATCTTGGCATGTTACACTACTTTTTAGGGATAGAAATTAATGGCACAACTGCTGGTTTGTTCATGTCACAATCTCGGTACATATATGATTTGCTTGTCCAAACCAATATGCATAAGTCTAAGCCAGTTTTAACCCAATGTCAGTCTCTGTCAAACTCTCGGTTCATGAGGGATCCTCTTTTGAGGACCCTCAACTTTATAGGAGTGTTGTGGGGAGCCTTTAATATCTTTCTTTTACTAGACCAGACTTGTCCTTTTCAATTAACAAAGTCTGTCAATTCATGCATTGCCTATGTGTGACTCATTGGCAAGCTGTCAAGCTATCTTACGCTATCTTAAGTTGACCTCTCATTTTGGACTTTACTTCTCTCCATCTTCCTCTTTCAAAATTACTGCCTTTTTTTATGCCGATTGGGCAGGATGTCCAGATGACTGAAAATTCATTGGTGAGTTTTGCATTTATTTTGGATCTCATTTAATTTTCGTGGGGCTCCAAAAAGCAACCCACTATAGCAAGGTCCTCTACGGAGGTTGAGTATAAAGCTGTGGCTAACACCACATGTGAAATTCTGTGGATTCAATCTTTGTTGAAAGAATTATCCATTTACTTGCCTAATCCACCAATTTTGTGGTGTGATAACCTTGGTGCTATTTATTTATCTGTAAATCCAGTTTTACATTCTAGAACTAAGCATATTGAACTTGATTTTCATTTTGTGAGGGATCGAGTGGCATCCAAGACTTTACAAGTTTCGTTTGTTTCAAGCAAAGACCAACTTGTTGATATTTTGACAAAGCCACTCCCCACTGTTCGATTCAATCTTCTCTGCTCAAGTCTCACTATTGTTCCGGTACCGATTGAATCGAGAGGGGCTACTAAGGCTACTGCACCACCAGATGAGGACACTAGCAATGCAACACCTAAAGGACAGTCCATGCCCTTTGCTGTAGCCGACTGATACTGAATCACCAAATGAGCACACCTGCAATGCAGCACTTAAAGGGCAGTACATGCCCTCTACTGTAGCTGACTGATACTGAATCATCTGAAGAATATTTTCAAAACAGAATTGTTGAGCTGTAAAGTGAAGATTCCATTTCTATGCTATAGTTTATTAGGATTTCTGTATTATAAATACACATACAAGAACATTGCATTGTATAGAGAAAAGAATCAATAAAATCATCTATAGAAGTTATTGTATTCTGTGCTTTATGAGACATTCTGTCAAACACATCATACTGTGCAAACTTTTCTCTGTTTTGTCATCTTCTCCGTTAACTCTTTAGTCTGCAAATATTATAGCAGCCTCTCTCTCTCCCACTCTGTGTTGGTTGTTGGATATTGATAGGTAATTTATTTGAAGAATGCAACTACTTCTTTGATGCAGAAGATTGATGATTTTAATGGGGGTTTGAAGTTCATTAACTATTACTTCCTCTTATAATTTGTAAATTCAAATATAAAAATGACGTTGGAAGTTACTGCTTTTCCATGAATACGATGCCGCAAATTATTTTTTGTTTAGTGGGGAAATGCCGAAATTTCTCTCTTAAAGCCTTTTGAAGGTGGATTAATATTGTTAGGCAATTCAAGCCCTCTTCATCTAACGTGAAATGGATAATACTTTTATTTAGAGAAATGATTGCATTATAAGTGAAATCACTGAAATATTAAGCATATCTACTTCTCCTAAAATAATATGAATAGAATTTTCCTTCAAATTTAGTTGAAGAAGCTTTATCCAATTCATTTAAAAATGGACGTGTTTTTTGAGTATGTGATAAGCATATATTTTTTTGTGAGCCTTTATGATGTGTGTGATGATTTCTGTGCATAATATAAATTTATGACTAGGGTAAATGATCATCATCTCAAATGCTTCTACAGGAGATCAATCATGCTGGTGCTGGGGGGTTGTGGGCAGAACTTGTGAGCAACAGAGGTGACCATTTCCTACTACTCTAAACTTCCAATATATGAAAAGAATAGTAGAAAGAGGAGACCCACACTCTAAACTTGTTCACTCAGAAACGGAAGAAACTAAGCACAACAAGCTGACCTTATGGCCATGTAGTGGTATAAGTAAACATTCTCCGATACTCTAATATTCTATCAATAAAGTCATAATAGTTGAATAAATCTACCACGGAGACACCCACGCAGATCTCTTCCTTCTTCTAGACTTGAAGACGACAATGACGCCTTTGTTTTGGTTTTCCCTCCTGAAATCTAAAATTTTTCTTCCCTCCTTCTACTTTCGTCTGGTTTTTTTTTTCCTTAAACATATTGACTAATGTGGCGAGCCGATTCCCCTAAAGGTACCCAACACCGGGTACCTATAGCAGAATTGTTTTATATTTACTTGTGTTGAATGAAGGAGAAAATATCTTTCAAAAATAATGTATACAAGTATTTAAGGAAAAACAGATGCAACAATTGTGTTTATGATCTGTAATATTGGATGAAGATCCTTAGTACTCCACTTCAAGTTGGCCCATGAAGATCCACAATGCCTAATTTGCAAACAAAATGATGAAATAACTCATGACGAAGTGCTTTAGTGAAGATTTCTGTGAGTTGGTTGGTAACCAGACCATGGGTTGGAGAAATGAGGCAATCACGAATTAACTTCTCACAAACTAAGTAACAATCAATCTCAACATGTTTTGTAGTTCATGGAAAACAAGCTTATTGCGAGTTATATGAGGGCATCTTAATTATCACAATGGAGAAATATGGGTTGAGGATCGATGAGGAACAACCAAGTCATGAAGTAAGAGCTTTAACCAAACTAACTCAAGTGGTATTGGCGACAGCACGGTATTCAACCTCAACAGAAGAACAAGAGACAATAGATTGTTTCTTGGTATGTCGAGATATAGGACTCTCACCAAGTTTGATGAAGAACCTCGTAGTCGAGCAGCAAGTGGTGGGACAACTAGCCCAATCAAAATCTGAATAGGCATATATCTGAAAGTTGCAAGCGGGAGGGAAAAAATTCCATGTCTTGGAGAGGCCTTCAGGTATCAAAGAACACGAAGGCGGGTTGATAATGAGGTTGTCGAGGTTGTTGTATGAATTGACTGAGAACATTAATGAAGAAGACAATATCAAGCCGAGTGATTGTGAGTTACATAAGACGACCAACAAGGTGACAATAGATACTAGGATTCAAGAGAAGTTTACCATCATTCGGAGTGAATTTCAAATTCTGCTCCATCAAAAAAGGAGCAAGACAACATCACAAAGTGTCAATGTCAGAGAGGATGTCCAGAGTGCACTTCCTCTGACTCAAGAAAAATACTAGTTGGCAGCGGGCAACTTCTAAGCCAAGAAAATATTTAAGTGCGCCAAGGTCTTTGATCTTGAAATGGTCGGCTAAGAAAACTTTGACATTATTAAGAGTAGGGAGATCATTGTCTGTCAACAAAATGTTATCAACATAGATACAAATATCAGTAAAAGATTGGTCATCATCAGCGGATTTTTAGAGAGTATCATCAACAAAACAAAGTTTGTTCTTGATATCAAGAGCCATCCTCATGTCTCTACACCGTGGAATGGTTATATTCGTTAAGAATAGAGGAGACTAAAATGGCACTGGGATGGTGGTCGGCTGAATGAAGAAAATATGGAGAAGAAACATCACTAATGGATGGTGACGTAAAAGACAGGAGGGCAGAGGATTCAGAGGCAGCAACCATGAGAGAAACTTAATATAGTATAGGATAGGGGATATCGTCGTCATCATTTGAGGTTGTAAGTGATCACTAAGCTCCAAATCGAAGTTGGATGAGTTGGTATATTGGCATGTGAAAGGCCAACATACCATTACCAAGCAAATTAAATTAATATCATGTATCTGCTCCCACAGCAAGATAGATCTCCATGTCTCTCACATCCCCATGCAAAGCTTGTTTCTATTAGGAAGACAGATAAGTCATGTACAGCCTATTTCTTCAAAGAATCTCAATAATCTTCTCTGTTTAAATCCAACTCCTCGAATCTAAAATAAATAATAATATTAAACTAATTATGTGATGAATTTAAAGAATCAATACTTGTATTAAAATACTTTTGTGGTCTGCTGCTATGGAGTAATCATCTATCTAATAGCTAGCAAAAGGAGTTGTAAGCTGCCATTAAAATATTTGAAATCATTTTTTGTTCTCTTTTTATAGAGGAAACACATTTTTTAACAGGAATATATTACTTTTTCAAGCCCAATAAAAAGAAAAGAGGTAATATTATAGGCATTTGATTTGGGAAGATTGGAGAAGTAGCTGTAAAGGGTCCCAATGAGAGGCTGGCGCCAGGCGGATGGGGGGTCCAAATGGCACCCTTTAGGCGGATTCCAAATAATTCATCAAATTCCATTCTATATAACTCAAAACTCTTCTTCACAAAAACTATATAAATATATATATGTTTTAATAATAATTGGTAGCTATAACCTCCAATCATCAAATACATTATTATTGTAGAGTAAGATTCTATCTTTTAAAATATTTTCTATAATTAAAATTTGGTTACAATATTCAATAATTAATATTATTTATTGAATTTTACTACACATAAGTCGGTGTATTAACATTCAACTTATAATAGGACCCGATCATAACTTTAAAAAGCTCAAAACACTGACATTATTTTGGAATAGCTGATGGGGAAAGCTTCTATATCAGTAGTGTGTTGGATGCGTAAAAAATAAGATATTTTTATGTTCTATTATACTTATTTATATTGTCTTTTGATGGTATGATAAAAATGTTATTTTTTTTTTAATATGACATCAAATGTTGAAAAATATTTTAAAATTACATCAAACCATTGAACAACTATCTATAATTTTTACTTATTTAACGAACATCTTGAAAAAAATATTAAAAAGATTGTAATAACATTTTTTATAAATTTAATAAAAAAAACACGAAATTTTTATTATTTAAGCAAGCATCAAGGAAGCACTGTCGTCTGCTTTCCATATTGCAACAGAAACCAACGGAGGTACAGTTTCGATTCTGATCAAAAGCTGCGCAGATAGAGCAGAAGAAGAAGGATAATGAGAGAGATAATAAGCATACACATTGGCCAGGCTGGGATTCAGGTGGGGAATTCATGCTGGGAGCTCTATTGCCTCGAGCATGGCATTCAGCCCGATGGCATGATGCCCAGGTAATTTTTCTTATTATTCCACGCAGAAACATATATGTAGTGGATTGATCTATTGCATGAAACTCATGTGGGTCTTTTGTCATTTTTAATGAATCTGAAAGGAGAAATCTTTCTGTTGGTATCATTATATTTGGATATGGTTTGAAGATCCGTGCATGGTTTGGGCTGAATGTTGGTCGATTTTTAAAAAATACAATTGACAGCTACCTAAATTGGTTTGGTAAGTTAGGATTTTTTTGGTTTTAGGTCGGATTCGGTTGAATTCAGAGATGGGTATTGCCCAAAATTTTGATCTGATGCATTAATGGCGGTCAATGTGCACCAGATTTTTCTTTTTATCAGTTCGCCTCCTCTTTCTCCTCTGGTTGATGGGCAATTAGGGTTTCTCCATTTCTTTCGGTTCTGTAAGATCTCTTTTTCAATGCCATGGCTCTGGCTCTCTGCTTCTCGAATCTGTTTCCTGAAACAATTTTTTTACTTAGCTCTCTTTTGAAGTCCTTTCCTCTTTTATGTTTTTTGTGGAAACGCTTCATCATCTGGTCAGTGCGGATTAGATCAAATTCCCTCATGACTCGTTCCCTTGAAGCGATATTGATTGTGTTGCTGCATTTTTTGAGAATCGCTCCCTCAGTTCTTTGCTCCTTTGGGAGAACAATGGAGCAACTAGATTTTTTTTAATGTAAAATGAATTACTTATAAAAAATTAAAAAAAAAAAGATTTGGTTGAGTTTACAGATGTAATTTTAGTGCGTTAAATCTCACTTATAAAAAAAAAGTAATTAACTATTTAGGTCTTTGCATTTCCCGAGATAAAATTGTAATGGGGTGGTTATGAAACTGTGTCTTTGCAGTGATACTTCGGTGGGAGTTGCACACGATGCTTTCAATACCTTCTTTAGCGAGACTGGTTCGGGCAAGCATGTGCCTAGGGCTATATTTGTTGACTTGGAACCAACTGTTATCGATGAAGTTAGGACTGGGGCTTACCGACAACTCTTTCATCCCGAGCAGCTAATTTCTGGCAAGGAAGATGCTGCAAATAATTTCGCAAGAGGGCACTATACAGGTGAGTGATTGCAAATTCCACAAGTGTATACATGTTTTATCTTGTTGGTTTAACCTGATTCGTGTTTGTTTGCAGTTGGGAAGGAAATTGTAGATCTCTGCCTGGATCGAGTAAGGAAATTAGCTGATAACTGTACTGGCTTACAAGGGTTTTTGGTGTTTAATGCTGTTGGTGGTGGTACTGGTTCTGGTCTTGGGTCCCTGTTGTTAGAACGCCTGTCTGTGGACTATGGAAAGAAGTCAAAGCTTGGATTCACCATCTATCCATCTCCCCAGGTGAAGATAATCACCAATCTTGTAGTCTTTTACTCTTTGGTCTAAGTTTATATATATTATCACGTTGTTGTCTGATGTGATAATTCTAAAAATGGGTGGCTGTTAACATTTTTAGATGGTTCAATTACATATGTTTGTAAGAGTTAAAAGATAGTGTGGTTGCGCTTGAACTCTATTTATATGATGGCAACTCTTTTGTTATACTTAATGATCCCCATTCTGCTGTAATTTAAATAAGAATAATTGTTTCAATATGTAGATAGAGCCAAAATGGGGGGTTCTGCTCTAGTGACTTCCATGTTATTGCAGGTTTCAACGGCTGTTGTGGAGCCTTACAACAGTGTCCTCTCTACTCATTCTCTTCTTGAACACACCGATGTGGCTGTGCTCTTGGACAATGAAGCTATCTATGACATTTGCCGAAGATCCCTTGATATTGAGAGGCCAACTTATACCAATTTGAACCGATTGATATCTCAAATCATATCATCCTTGACAACTTCTTTAAGATTTGATGGAGCTATCAATGTGGACATTACTGAGTTCCAGACAAATCTTGTACCGTATCCTCGGATCCATTTCATGCTTTCTTCATATTCTCCTGTCATCTCAGCCGAAAAAGCATATCATGAGCAGCTTTCAGTTCCTGAAATCACAAATGCAGTGTTTGAGCCCTCAAGTATGATGGCTAAGTGTGATCCAAGGCATGGGAAATACATGGCCTGCTGCTTAATGTACCGTGGAGATGTTGTCCCTAAGGATGTTAATGCTGCAGTTGCCACCATCAAATCCAAAAGAACTGTTCAGTTCGTTGACTGGTAAGGGAAAAAAACAGAGTTGGATTCAACTCACCAAGACTACGGAATACCTAATTAATGTTGGATGAAATAAAGCATACTTATGAATTTCATCTTGGGAATGATGCTTTTGTGAAGCATTTGTTTTACGAAAAAAAAATTTAAGTTACCCTTGGTATCATTTTTCTTGGACTTGAACTTGTTTGACCTAATTACTTGCTATATATTCATATAATGCCTAACCCATATTATTCTGGTTGGTCAGCAACAAGTCACAGGATAATTAAACCTTTTTTTTTTGTTCGGTAATCAAGACAGGATAATTGAACTATTTCTTACTTTGCTTTTCTGCCTTCTTTTCAAAAGATCGAACATGCCTTAAGTTGAATTATATTTTGAATCTTGTTTAGTAATGTAGGCTTGTGTGTGTTGTTTGCATGTGGATGAATGCCTAAAATAAAAATTGGTAAGAGATTGAGATGGTAACTGTGGATTAAGGGTTTGGTGACTTAATTGTGTTTCTTTGACACCAGCTCTCTCCCAGATGGACAAATTGCCATGTAACCTCTTAAGCATTGCGCCCTTTTACACTACTTTGCCATAGTCCTGAAAAATCATTGTGTTGGATTTGACAGGTGCCCAACTGGCTTCAAATGTGGCATCAACTATCAGCCTCCAACAGTTGTACCTGGGGGTGATCTTGCCAAGGTGCAGCGAGCTGTTTGCATGATCAGCAACAACACGGCAGTGGCAGAGGTGTTTTCACGTATTGACCACAAATTTGATCTCATGTATGCAAAGAGAGCATTTGTGCACTGGTATGTCGGTGAAGGCATGGAGGAAGGGGAGTTCTCCGAAGCCCGAGAAGATCTGGCTGCTCTTGAGAAAGATTATGAGGAAGTTGGTGCCGAAGGTGTAGAAGATGAAGAGGAAGGTGAAGATTACTAAGGATGTTTTGCGAAAGTCAGCTTCTGCTTCTCGGGGTTTGCCTTTGCCTGATACTCCAACTACCTGTTCTTCTATTTCGTGTGTTAATGTTGTCCTTATGCAGTTACTGATAAAAAAAAATGTTGTTCGTCTGCCGTTAAACTGTCAAAACTATGTCTATATTCTGAATTTGTGTTTCTTTTGTAATAATGAAGTGATATTACTTGATAATGACTTGCAGTATCTCTCAGTAATCTATGCGACTATCCAGATAATTTACAGCTCTTTATGAACAAACTATCTGACGAAAAAAGAAGAAGATAATTTAACTATTGGATGCATTTTTATTTCACCTTTCTCTATTGAGAAAGATGCGTGTTCATGAAGGATGATAGCTCCTGTCATCTGGTCCATTAGTCTAGCAGCTATAATCAAATTGTCTTCAAAGACGTCTGTTAGTGTTTTCGATTGTCTTTATTTTGGAAGACAGGACGAGTAAGAGGACATGATATGATGCTTGATTAGTCCTGGTGTTCAAAGGTACTTGTTTGAACCCAAAAAAAAGGGTATAAAAATTGTGCCGCCACTCTGAGTGCTGTTTTGAACTCCTCTTGGGTTAAAGAAACCACCCCCCGCCGCCGCCGGCCGCGGGGGAGGGGGGCGGCGAATAAGTACCTTGCGGCTCCAAAAGAAAAAAAAAAAAAAACAAATTGGATCCTGTACTCAATATGAGCTTAGGAAAAATATATTTTTCATCCTCCGGCATTTTGAACTCCACCCTCAAACTACAAAAACTTAATAAAAAAAACTCATCTACTTTTGACCTGTAAGATTGAGATACGATCTTAATTGTTGAATTACGCAAATTGTCATTTTTTGATAGGTTACAAATGTACGTATCAATGTTGGTTATTTGGAATACATAGTATAGAGGGTTATAAGTACCTTTCCAATTCCCCGCCCTAATTTTCTAGCTTCATCTCCGGAGAGATTACATATTTTCCCTAAAAATTTTCCCCCTTGCTTCTACCAACTATAAAGGATGGAATGGAAGTCGGAACTCTATCAGCTTTGATCTGAAGTGAGCGAGTAAATATGGACCTTTTTTTAAATGAACTTTTACAAGTTGATTAGTCTGGTGGTGTCATATCTGCTGAGGAATTCTAACTGTAGGCTATTCATGGTTCTCAAAAGATGGGAATTCTAATACGACTGTCTTGAACCTTTGGCTGTTCGTTGTCCCGAAAAATAGCGAGTACTGAACGAACCAAAGATTGTTTTCTTATTCTGTTATGGATAGTGATCGAAACCAATAGATTACTTTCGCATTAGGAAAGATCTTACAGAGCTTGACTAGTTATATAAAAGATTTCCAAGCACTTTGGAAACTCTGCTTGTGTAATACAAAGATGATGTGCATTTGACACCTAATAGTCTTGATCTCCATGCATTATGATTTCATTGTCCTCTCTGCATCGCCAAAGATGGTAGAATTTCTCCAAATTACCAGATATTTTTTGTTGTAATCAAAGACAGCTGTCAATCTCTCTCTCAGCTTGGACAGAACATGTGACACAAATTAGAAAGATCCCAGAGAGGATCACCAGCATCATATGCATTCCCCACGTACTCATTCACTCCATTCATCACATACAACGATGATGAAATCTGCCTCTCTAACTTCATTTGCTCAAATTCTGTTAGCTCTAGCTCTGTTGTATCTGCAGGCAACAAATCGCCATGTTTGGGATACTCCAGCCTCTCTTGAATTAATGGAAGCTGATCACAACCAGTTTGGAATGGCCACGGGTGATCAGAATGAAAGGTATCTGATTCAAGTCCCGTGATGCAGCTGCTTAGGTCTGGTCTATATGCATCCCCAACCATCAGGGCGTCCTGCTCTTTGCCACTAAATGGAGCATTACAAGTAGATCTGCAGTTAGAGCTATCATGAGTTCTAAAATCAGTGAGACAACTATTAGAACTAATTCTTGAACTCGGTTTAAAGGTGGTGGGTGCTGAAGGGTGGTGTTTCATAGTCTTTTTCTGATGGAGGAGGTTTTTAATTTTCAAAGAGAGAGGTGAATCGGGGGAGACATGAGTGGCAAAGTTGGTTCGGGTGTTTGCACCGCGAAGTAGGCAAGCAGCTTCATCGTAAGTTCGAGCAGCTTCTTCGGCAGTCTCAAAGGTGCCGAGCCACATTCTTATCTTGTGCGTGGTGTCTTTGATCTCTGCCACCCATTTACCAGAAGGCCTTTGTCTCACCCCAACAAACTTGTTTCTGCAATAGTTGGTAGTCGTCCTCTGCTTATAATTGCTTTGCTTGTTGGCTGAAACTCCTTTATGCTGCTGTTTTTGAAGCAGATGATGTTCCATGGCTAATTTTTGGAAGGAGCTTAAGTTAGAGAAGGAGGAAGGGGGGCTGATTTATAGGAGGGAAGGCAGGAGGTTTTGGGAGTTGTAATGTTAGTGGGGAGCTCGTTGTATGTTTCTTGTCAGCATGTCATCTTTCCATTTACTCCTTCCAAAATTTGACTGATTTCTCAACATTGGGAGAAGACTAAATCATACCGAGGCAATTATATATATAAATGCGTCCCTCTCTCTCTCTCTCTCTCTCTCTCTCTCTCTATATATATATATATACAAGTCTCTTTGTTCTATCGTAAGAGAGAGAAACAAATCCATATCTGCAGGGAGGGGAGCACATAACATAGGGTAAGTAGTAAACAGAGAAAAAAAGAACAAGCTTTCAGTTGGGTCAACTATAAACAAGCCGAGGTTCGTGGAAGGCACGAATGAGGGACACTTGGAGATTTAAGAGTAGAGCCAAAAAAGTGTGATTCACACGTATTTGTACCCGAATCTCCATCGGAATGAATCCCATGCTGCTGCTTCCTTGGTTTCTTTGGACAAAACTGCCCAGAAAAGCTAGTCAGTTTTTAGTCTCACCGGCAATGGCTAAGGACACGAGACTTTCGATAATTCATCAACTTATGATGATTATGTCTGTCTATTATTTCTTTGTCAAGGTTGTTACGATCAGGCTATGACTCAACCCTTTTTGTTTGAGTGCCTCCTATGGTTCCCTAAAATAATGTCCACACGAATGCAGTATGAATTCAAACACTCTCCAATGCAAATGGAGTAAATAAATAATTACCAGTTATAATCATCCGTCATTCCATCTCACATATACGACGACAAGCAGCTTCTATGAAGAGCCCATTTTTAAACAATAAAATCTTTTCACCATCTTTCCTCAATAAATAATTTTTTTTAATAAAAAATAGACTTCATTTCATTAATTAATGAAGTTTTAATTGATCAAAATTGAGAAAAACTCAGATTATAAGCCAAACTACATATTTGTTAAAAGCTTCCCACACACACATCTTTGCGACGGTCTTGACTTCTAAAAACTCTTAATTGAGAATATCATTCTTTATAAATAAAAAATAAAAAAACAAAGAAAACCATCTCTCATCTCTTAAAAGAAAATGGTATACAACCTCCATCCTACCAAGAAGAAGAAGGAAACACCACCTCCTTCCTCAATAAATAACTTTAATTACTCTTTAAGCATGACATTCAAATACATTTGAGGTAAGGGTGGGCTACTATGCCGCCCCACCTTTACCGTTGGGCATACTGCCCAGCATATATATATATATATATATATATATTTTCTTTTTCTTTTTCTTTTCACATTTTTTTAACATTTAAATACATTTAAAAAAAATATCATTACATTTAAAATTACTTCCTTAATCATCAAGTATCAAAAAACAAAAACAAAAACAACAAAAATTTTTTTGACCAGCGGTCAAATGGAGTGAGGATAGTAGTGTTTTTCTTAAGTTAAAATCACGAGTCTGCGCGCATAACTCATTTTATTACGGTTTATATGTGATAGTAGTCCACGATAGATAAGAAAATTCTAAAGAGTCCATCCATTCATTCATTCATATTATGGGAGATGGTTACAAAGGAGTTCAAAACAGCAAACGTAATGAAAGAATCACCACCAATAATAATAATAATAATAATAATAATTCACAATAATATTATTATTCGGGGAGTGTATGAAATGAAAAACACAAATGGTGGGGAGGGGGGGCAAAACTGATATAGGAACTGCCTGAGTGGCAACCCTGAAATCCCAAGCACCAACCGTCGGTAAATGGGGAAAAGGAAAAACAAAAACAAAAATCACAATTCACCTACCCTTCATCTCTTATAGACCCAAAATCACACTATAAATAACAACTTGTATTATACACATTCTACAAAAACGCTTCATTTTCAATCGCAATGACGACTTTCACACTCAAACTGATTCCGGCTTGCTGTAAAAAGCATCACGCAAAAAAGGAATGGTGGGAACCATCTTATGGAAAAGAATGGGTAATAAATATATTTGTCACAACCAGACCCTGCAAAAAAGCCAACACAGCATGAAAAGCCACCTTTCATCAAAGACCAACTATTGAGAGAGGATCGATTGCAATGCAAGCTGTTGCTGGGGCCCNATATATATATATATTTTTTTTTTTCCTTTTTTTTTCACATTTTTTTAACATTTAAATGCATTTAAAAAAAATACATACCAATATATTTAAAATTCCTTCCTTAATCACCAAATACCAAAAAAATAAACAAAAACAACAAATTTTTTTTTTACCAGCGGTCAAATGGAGTGAGAATAGTAGTGTTTTTCTTAAGTTAAAATCACGAGTCTGCGCGCATAACTCATTTTATTACGGTTTATCATGTGATGGCAGTCCACGATAGATAAGAAAATTCTAAAGAGTCCGTCCATTCATTCATTCATATTATGGGAGATGGTTACAAAGGAGTTCAAAACAGCAAACGTAATGAAAGAATCACCACCAATAATAATAATAATAATAATAATAATAATAATTCACAATAATATTATTATTCGGGGAGTGTATGAAATGAAAAACACAAATGGTGGGGAGGGGGGGCAAAACTGATATAGGAACTGCCTGAGTGGCAACCCTGAAATCCCAAGCACCAACCGTCGGTAAATGGGGAAAAGGAAAAACAAAAACAAAAATCACAATTCACCTACCCTTCATCTCTTATAGACCCAAAATCACACTATAAATAACAACTTGTATTATACACATTCTACAAAAACGCTTCATTTTCAATCGCAATGACGACTTTCACACTCAAACTGATTCCGGCTTGCTGTAAAAAGCATCACGCAAAAAAGGAATGGTGGGAACCATCTTATGGAAAAGAATGGGTAATAAATATATTTGTCACAACCAGACCCTGCAAAAAAGCCAACACAGCATGAAAAGCCACCTTTCATCAAAGACCAACTATTGAGAGAGGATCGATTGCAATGCAAGCTGTTGCTGGGGCCCCAAGGACGACCAAGTTGATGCCAGGGTAGATGGTGGTAAGGTCTGCTGAAGTTGCCTTAGCAGATTGATCATTCTGCTCACAGTTTGTTCTGTCGCCAGGTCCTTACCAGCGCATAGAACCTAACAAATTATCACTCCCCTCAATTAGAGAAAATGCTGCAGGCAGTTTTTTGTCGATCATATATGCCTCTGATCAAATTGTGTGGTCACTAGATTGTGTTATTGTGTGTGGTATATCACAAAACTTTTCAAGGTATGTCATGCAAAACGCTTGCTATATACAGTATAGATCTACGTATGTCATGCAAACAGATAGCTGACTCGAGGTAAGATATCAGCAACTAACCTCAGCAAACACGGCAACAATTTTAGGAAGATTTTGATTGTTGGGACCCAAAAGCTCTACGTCTGACCTGTAAATGTGAAGAAACTCCTCCATTTATCAACATGATGGCCAAGTTATACTGAGACATGAACAAATTAAAAGCAAAAAAAAAAATGATAAAAGCTCAAATCGGAAAGCCCTTACCTCTCCACCATGGAACAAAGCTGCTCGTGGACAACTTTGGCCTCAATCAAATCACCTTTTATTGGTAAGCAGTTTAACCATGCAGGAACAACCTGCCAAACGCCAGAAGAAGATGCAATCTGAGTAAAGAGTGACCAAGAAAGCAAAAACAATAGCTGATCATAGAATTATTTCTTGCAGTGTTTTAGTAATAGCAATAAATATTTTTTGATTAGAAGTAATAGCAAGAAATATACTCCCAAACACTATCAGGCCAACACAATTCTTATTAGGGTTGTACACCGATGGTGTCGGCGCCAAACCGAGACCCCACCGACGTCTGCCATGAGAGGTCAACACTGGCTGAAACCGCTCGATTGGGGAGAGAAAACCGATATTATCGGTCTTGATGAGGCGCGATTCGGTTCTTCGGTCTGCCGTCGGCGTCTCTATGATGGAGGAGGGATGCCACGTCCATTGTCGAGTGAGAGTAGAATCTTAGCTGCTTNGGGGGGGGGGGGGGGGGGGACGTAACTCAAAATAACGCCGTTCTATTTAATGACAAACGGTGCTGTTCTATATGTTTTTTTTTTTTAATTTCTACTTGTAAAAAGGGCGCTGTTTCACTTATAAAAAAGACGCCGTTTCACTTATATGTTTTACAACACATATTCAAAAGAAGAAGGAATCGGCAGGTTCAGCGGTTTCCCAGGGGTTCAAACCGACACTGAACCACCAACGTCGGTTTTCCTTCAAATCCTCTCGCCCGCCGACCGGTTCTTCACCGGTTTCGGCCGGTTCCTAAATCCGGCGGCCGGTCCGCATTGGAGGCGGTCGGTCCGGCCGGTTCCTGTACAGCCCTAATTCTTATGAAAAGAAAATCGCATGCAAGACCTTTTAATCAAGAAATTATTCATTTAACTTTTTCCATTTTATTTTTTAGGACAAAGACCCAAAGGGACACAGCGTAAATTGAGATATGGAGGTACCTGAGCTGAATCTATGCTGTCACGATGAAACTGGCATATTTTTCCTAGTGCAGAAACAGCATTATCATATGCCATTAAATTATCAGGCTCGAGAGCATTTGGATGCCGAATGACAACATTGAGTCTCGAAAGAGCCTCTGCAAAAAGCCCATAGCTATAGTTAATACTATACAATACAAAAGCAATTCAAATCCTTGATAGAAAATCAACTACATTCATAAATGCAAACAGAAATACCTCCAACAAGAGGTTTAAATACAGATCCACCAAATTCTGCACAAACCCCAAGGCCATATACAGCTGCCTGAAAAATAGTAACTCAAGTGAGAACAATTGCAACTGGAAGCATATTAAATGCAACAGTTCAGCAAGTGCAGACCTGTCGGACATCAGGATTTTCATCATTGCAAGCCTCCAACAGGAAGGGAAGAAATGTATCATAGTATCTGTTTCATCCACAACATTAAATGGATATATCACTTAAATTCTTTATGAAAACTAATGCCCTAGCAAACATTGTGATAGAGCATACTTGAGAGCTGCTTCACGACACTGCTCTGCCACATCATCAAAGATGCATATTGCAATCCTTCTCTCCTCAGGCGTCTTATCCTTACCCTGTATTCATAATAGAACAGTTTTGATGGCGGTGAAAATAAAGGAGTCATGAAATGCTTGGAATGAATAACGGATATTGACAAAACGAAAAGATCATGAATTAAATCAAGGAGTTAGAAAGAACTTCACATTCAAAGTGCTAAAATTAACTTAAATCTTTACCATAAAATAATGAAAACAGTATAACATTCATCTAAAAGACACAAGACATTTCACGAGAGCATAAGATAAAAGCTTCCTATTTAAATTGGGTAAAATCAATAATATTTTCAACATGAAAAGGTTCCACAGCTAATTACAAAATACATTTACTATGCACATGGAATTTCCATTGCATTAACTTTCAATTCAGCTGCAAATTGTCTTTAGCTTTATCATACAATGATGAGATTTTCAAAATAAACAAGAAGAGATAATAAGCTATGGCAAAGCCTATCAAAAGAAAGCATTGATAATCCTCAGAAACTATTTAATAAAACTGTCATACAAATGCAATCTTCAACCAAGAAATACAGATCCAGAATGGTAACTATGCTAAAGAATGCTTGAACCAGCCACCTGGGTGAGCAACAAATTTGTTTGCTCACAGCTAACGGTCTATACACGGCCATATCTACAACATTCATAGGGCATGGGAATTTCACTTTCCACTAGTGCCATATCAACCGTTAATCCTCTCATCATACTCTTGGAATTTTTTTTTTTTACAAGTAACAAGAAGTTTTATTAGAAATGAATGTATAGGCAAAGCCCATGTATACAGGAAGTATACAAAAGAAAACACCGACATACATTCTAGAAAACGGAAAGCGACATCAGAAAATGACGAACGGAAGATCCGTTAGTCACTAAAGCAGAAAACCAAAACAGCAAAGAGTGCACAAAGAAATTCCAAAGTTGCTCCAAAGCATGCTCCTTGTCATTAAAATACCACTCATTCCTTTCCATCCAAATGCACCACATGAGACACAAAGAAACCATCTTCCAATCTGCATCTACTTGAGTGCAACCATGAAGTCCTTTCCAGCAAGCTAGAAGATCAACCACTGTCAAAGGCATCGCCCAAGCCAAGCCGGTTCTACCAAAAATGCCATCCCATAAAGCCTTGCCACCTCACAATGCAAGAGTAGATGATCCACGGTTTCCCCATTCTTTTTTACACATGAAGCACCAATCCATAACAATAATACCCCGCTTCCTTAAATTATCCAATGCCAATATTTTCCCAAGAGAGGCAGTCCAAGTGAAGAAAGCAACTTTGGAAGGCGCGTGGGACCTCCAAATACACTTCCAAGGAAAAGGAGGACTATTCTGAGAAGACAACAGCTTATAGTACAAACGAACAGAGAACTTTCTACCCCCCTTAGACTTCCACAACATCCTGTCCACATCATTACCACCAAGCCTCAAAGAGTATAAAAAACTGAACATGGATGAAACTTCGTCAATCTCCCAATCATGTACAGCTCTAGTTAAACAAATATCCCACTGGACTGAGCCATTAGAACGACAAAGCAAATCAAAAACTGCAGCATACAGATCGGATGCCAATCGAAAGATAACCGGAAACATATTATTGAGGGCTCAGTCACCACACCAAGTAAACCAGAATTGGAACCTGGCTCCCTCTCCAACATCAAAACTAACATAACTGACAAAACTCTCCCATCCCTTTCTAATAAATTTCCAAAGTCCCACACCATAAACCCCCCAAACTTAATGATTATGTTATTAGTGAGAATCCTCTTCTTCTTCTTTAATGTAGCATAATACAAAAATTGAAAACTTCAGAACTTCCACTTTCAGAATGTGCACATGTACGTCTCAAAAATAAAAGAAAATGGGCTTGTATTTTAGGACATGTCAAAAAGAGAAACAGGGCAATCCTTTCGGGATGGAGTAGGGATAATTTTTTTTTTATAAGTATGGATGGAGTAGGGATAAATTAATAGCTATTCCCAATTATTCTAACCACTTTGCTTATAGCTTTTAAGAAATACAATTGAAGATCCTAAATTTATCTAGGATCTTTAGAAAATGTGCTTACAAAAACAAAATCACATTTTTTGCACATTTGTTTTCGTGCTTGAAACCTCACCAAGAAAGGCCCTTTAGATCCACCCCCGAGGAGAAAACCTCAAACAGGCGACCCCACCCACTAGAACCATGTATCAAGTAATCTAGAACTACTAAAGTGGAATCAAATCCAGGATGTCCGAGTCTATGACTCATCTTAAGTACACCCTTTGACCTCTAGACTGCACCTTGATGGGTAAGTACCATCACTTTTCTTCTTTCAAGAAAAGTGACAGTGGAAAATAATTGAAATACATTTGGGGTGGGGGGATACAACATATATATATGTTGGCTAGAGAGAAATATGTTGGCTGCCATCCACTAGCAAAGCAAATTGAAAAAAAAAATAAAGGTCCTCAATGTTTCTTCTGATGCCTTTGAAACTTGAAACTTCAATATTTCTTTCCCTCCATGTACCTACATCAAGCAACTTGGAATCATCTTGTGTAACACTCAAGCAAGGATAATCCACTAATACCCCATCTTGCGTACACATACAATACCATTCTGCCACTACGACATGTTGCTTCCAAGGGTTATACCAAAGGATCTTCCCATGTGCAGCCATCCAAACAAAGGTCGTCTCACGGGACACTTACTCCTCTGAATGGTCTTCCAAGCAAAAGTATATTGTCACTAGTGCATTATAAAGGGATTTGACTTGAAACAGTCCTCTCTTCATATGCTCTAGTGCATCTTGTCCTCCCCACCCAATCAATCGAAAAGAATCCATAATATCATAGGAGGTAAAAGACTCAACCTCCAGTACTAACCCCTCCCAGCCCTCAATTACAACTTCTAACAAGACAATTTGAGAACACGTACTATAGATTAGAAAAGAAAAATCAATACGTGTTACCAGGCTAACCAACTATAGAAAAAGAAGGATGAACAAATTTGCAATAGCAAGAACAAAACCTCCAAAGCATAAGCCCTTGTTGAAATGCATACCTCACGCAGATTAATCATTCCAATTGTCCATGAATCACAAGTACAAAAGACAATCATACAAGATTACAAATTCTGAAGCAAGGGAAAAATAAGCTCTGAGAGAACTTACCCACATAGGCGTTAGATACGATGACAGCTCATCAAAGAAAGGCAAGAAAGAGGCTTTGAATGTTTTGATCAAAGTTCCCAGTATTTCACCCACCTAAGACCAGAAACAGTGTTTAAGGCAAGAATCAGGCAAGTTTATCATCTTCAAAAATATTTTTTACAGTTAGATTGACAGAGCATTTAATTCAACATTAACGAGGATAACATCAACAGTTAACAAAAAACTAACTTGGTCAAAAACTTCTTCCTCCTGCTCATTTTCCTCTTTAATCAATTCCCCCTCCTCAGCATCAAAGTCTTCAGCTTTGCTCCTTTCTGCTCTCTCTCTTTTTCTACTTGAACTAGCTGTGATAACCTGTTTTATCTCATCCACAATGGACCTGACTTGGCTTTCATCCAAAAATGGTCCAGAGATCTGAAAAAAGACGAAACACAGTTGACAGGACAGATTCAAGGATTTCATAAGATATTAAGCATGAAAAAATAACAAAGGAAAGATTACAAGGCAAGACTTTTTTTTTGTGATGACGGGGGAACCACCCCACAGTGGAGCCCTTAGGACTCACCCATGGAACCTAAACCCCCAGGGAGACTAGCACAGCAACCCACCACCATGGCCTCCCACTTAAATCGCAGTTTGATCCCAGGGGGAATCGAACCTGTGACATGGGGTTCATGCACACAAGCTCACCCTTACCACTTGGGCTACCCACGGGTGGGTATGACAAGGCAAAACTTGGTACTAAGAAAAATTCAAAATAAAGAATTTCACTACAAACAACAGAAGTAAAACAGATCACTTTCAGAAGTAAACATAAAAAAGGGAATGTTGATAATGCCAAAAGCTGTGAGCACATATATTTTCACCCACAACCAGATCCAAGCCAGTTCTCACACACTTTAGGGGCTTTTCACATTTTTTGGGGGAGGATGGGGGAGGGGAGAAATGTGCTTGAAAATGAAATGATATTTTTTGATAAGTAATCATGGTAAAGTTTTAGAATATCTGTCAAGAAGAAAGAATGGCAAAATGGTAAACAAGAGACTCCACGACAAATAAGAATCGAGCTTTTCCTCCTTTCCTTTCTTTTTTGTTAAGAGTCTTAAGACAACCAAAAAATAAGCTCAGACTAGTTTCCAACTAAACTGGTAGGATCTACTCTGTTATTTGCTTCACAGCATACTTGGGCACATACTCCCGAATAAAGAAATACCGTGAGATAAGTTACATGCAAAAGACTGAGGACTAAGCCTTAATGGCAACAGGAACACATCACAATGTGCATCTCCAGTTCTGTATTCTAATGGCTCGAGAATTATTTCCAAGTTGTAATTCCCAACTCAGAAAGGAAAACTTTTGATTAAAAAATCAGTAGTCAACTTTTAGACCTGGTCTGAATAACAAGTAACTCTAATATATTCTTTGCAGTAACTGACAGAGCAAAGGCTCAGAAGCAACTTCACTAAGATCCTAAAGTTTCTTACTATAGGAACATACTAAACTTTATTGTATGTGAAGTTCATGTTATACATACTCCCAAAGCCCTTTCAGTTTTTCTAGGTTATAAACTTTCAGAGATAAGGCCAGCTTTTTATAAGTTGTTTCTTGCAGAAAAATGACAACGAGATTAACAAATTCCAACACCCTGCCCTGTGAATGTGATGTCAAGCTAGATTGCAAAATTTCTTTTTGATAGGTCAAGCTAGATTCCAAAATTGAATGCCACGGAAGTTGTGCAAGCAACCATCTTAGAGAATGACAAACCTGTAAGCATTCATTTACTGAGTCCAACATACTTGCACAAATCTCTGTATCAGGTTCCTGCAAACATATTCGATGAAACTATTTGACCAACTTTACATATCATACAAGCAAAACTTCAAAGACATCAAAGCATAAATATCAGACCAAATGGAAGTTGGAGGGGAGGGAGCATGCACATGAAATTTCTTAATAAGGGCATGACATCTCAATAAAAATTGATTACCTTATGTAACGCTTCCACCAGAGCTGGAACAATGTAGTCAGACAATTGCTTGACATAGGACTCATTACGACCTTGAGCTTGCCCCTTCTCCACAGCTAATTTTGCAGAGCGCAGTAGCTCCGGCATGGCTATGATTAAAGAGTAGATGTTTCCATCATGAGATTTATCAAGATTTGAAAAGGAGAGAATAAACTATAATAAAGAGTCAATTCTGTACCTGAAACAGCTGCTTTCCTAACTTCTTCATGGAAATAAAATTTTAGAAGTGGAACCATAGTTGGGGCAACCTGTGAGAAAGATGCATTATTTCTAAACATTTAAGTTGTACAAAAGCCCGGACAAAAAACCCAACAGATATGCACTTAGAAAAACCTGATCAATCCATGGGAAGAACCCTTCTTTCAACTCATCAGCATAGCAACACAGCATATTACAAGCTGTAGCTTTTTCCTCCAGGACACTAGTTTTGATCCCTATCCTTTTATCCCCGAGAGTAATAGTCTCCATACTGTAGTGCAGGATAGACTCTTCGTGAGAAAACAAGTATCATATGGTGATACAAATACAACCATCAGAGACACCTTTCTTAAAATGCAATGATCACAGTATCAAAGATAGGACTTCCGGTGCAACAATAGCATGTGTATTTGAATATTCATATATGGTTGATTTATAATTTTGCATATGTGCATGCACGTGCGTGAGAGGAAGAGAGAGAGAGAGAGATATTAAGATTATTAGAGAAAGAGATCATATAAAAAGATCTACCTAAGTTGCAAAAACAACGAAACACTGAATTGCTAAAAAAATTTTGAAAAACAAAAACAGACAGAATGTTGGATACTGATAACCAGTGCAGTATTACTCATACAGGCATTACTATTGCATCCACAATAGTCTACTATTAGCTTTTATAAGTACAAGAGTATAATATTAAAGGTATTAAACAAACTTCAAAGAATATTGAACGTGCAGACCTTTCATCATCTGAGTCTTCAATATCATTATCTGAACTCGCAGATGTAATGGTTACATCAGGTTTGAGTTGAGCAGACTGAAGCAAGGGGGGCATGACAACACTCATATACGGAAGAAAATCTTGTCCCAAGCACTTGCAGAGTCTGGCCCAAGCCTATAACATTATAGAGGGATTATCACAAAAGAAAAACACAAATATTAATGTAACAACAAAAGTAATAACTTAGATGACCTGATGAAATTTTTCTGTACATTCTAAATGATAAAAACATACTTGTAGCATGTAACTTGTTGTTGGATCATCTGTCTCCAACTGAGATCCTTGCAAGGACATAAGCACTTCCATAACCTGAAATTAACCGCAAACATTACACAATAGTGAGGCATAGAATAAAGTTTGTTTTTTTTTTTTTAAGTAATAAGAAAATTTTATTGGCAAGTAAATAGGCATAGCCCAAGTATACAAGAGAAAATCACATTCCCATTCCCCATAAAGAAAGAAGAAAAAAAATATATAGGGGAAAATTTTGACAGCAGTAAGTTAACCAGTTGCAAGGCTCAAATAATAATTTCCTTCCCCAAAAATTGACAAAACATTCACTGCATAACTTGCTGTTAAATTGGGAATAGATTTTCTAAAGAAAAAACATATTTGGAGGTCCTTAGAATAGGAGGGGCGGAATACAACAGAAACGAGGGGGGTTGTTATGGCTTTGGGATTGAAAGAAAAACAGAAACAAAGTTATCTCTAGTTCGATGAACCAAGGATGGCTAAAACAAATGGTAAAGCTTACAAGAGAAACTGGAAAATCTTTTATCACTCCACAACTATTTGATGAAACAAACTGACCATAAAATTTAAATGTACGTCACAAAGGGAATAAAGAGGTCCGAGTGAAAGTTGGTGATTTAGTAGAGTTCTATCTATATAATACACTTACCTGCTTAGCATCATCCCTAAACTTCTCCTTCCCAACAGCCATTCCAACCAAACTAATGCACTCCATGGATTTGGCACGGAGCATACGATTAGATTTATCAGTAGCATTCACTAAGATTGCTTTCAGGTAAGGCATAACCGCATCATAGTATTTTTGGAAGTGCTCCTATACACAAGCTTAGTGTTATATGGAGTCATTAAAAAAACAAAAAATTAAAGACAAGCAAATTTTCTAAACTACCTGAGATGAATCAGCAACTGATGCCAAAGCAGTCAAGGCACCCTCTTGCACCATTTGTTTCCCATTCTACAAAGATAAATATAAGATAATAAGACACAAAAGTCCTGATGTACTTGCATTCTAGATGTAAAATGTTTTCCTCCAGAGATACCTGCAAAAGCACGAGCAATTTGCTCACTATTCCATCTAAGTAAGGTGTTAAGATATCCGGGGTGCAGTTCTCGCTGAAGTTGAGCACTGCCGAAGCCGCATGTGCCTGTAGATTGAAAGCCAACAGAATTACCAACAAACAAAGAAGGTATTCTTTCCTCTTGATTCCTATGAGAATCAATTCATCATCTAACAAAAATTACCGGAGATGATATGAGTAGATTGCTTCGTAGAAATCTATTAACGATGCTAGATACATTTTACATTCTATGTACAATAGGTTTAGTTAGAAAACCCCCACCACCACCCGGCCCCCACCCAAGAAAATATTTTTGTGGTTAATTTCAACCTATATAAGTTGATATCTAGAAATAATGCAGTCGTAAGCATTATTAGGGGAAAGCATTCTTCAAGTTTCTATCCAAGCCATTTTTCTTTCTTGATCGGTAAGACAATTATTTTACAAGTGAATGATTCATTAAAATAGCAAAGAGGAACACAGCCCTAGTACACAATACATACATGAGATAACCCCTTTAATGGATAAATACTTGAGACAATTTTATTATGAGCACAGAGGGGCACAACCCAAGTACAAAGGGGGCATATAAGAAATAGCATCCAGCTAGGGAAAGAAGGAATTAGAAACCATCAGCAACAATAGTTCAAAAAGAAGCACATATGCCCATAGCAACAACTAACCTGTACTCTAGGATTCTGGAAATCATCCATAGCCGAAGCAAGTGCAGGCAGCACCTGTCCATGGTATTGAACTTGCAAATCTGGACCCAAATCCGTAGACAATTGCCCAATTGCATTAATGGCTGCCCACCTCACACGAGGGTGTGGATCTTGGAAAGAATTTAAAACCATTGCCACCACATGGTCCAAGGTTTTTATCATCACCTGTGACAATGGGAAACATGATAAAAATCACCAAAACAACCAAAGAATGTAACTCCATCTAACTAACATAAAAAACTTGTAATTAAATTTGTTTAATATAACTACCACAAAAGAGAGCCCTTAAAATTTTATCAAGCGAAAGCAAGGAACCCAATAATCACAAAAACTCATACAATCT
The DNA here is from genome assembly GCA_003123785.1 of Pterocarya stenoptera. Classification (NCBI taxonomy): domain Eukaryota; kingdom Viridiplantae; phylum Streptophyta; class Magnoliopsida; order Fagales; family Juglandaceae; genus Pterocarya; species Pterocarya stenoptera. Next base: position 35,070 of record QEOT01123938.1, on the reverse strand, counting down.
AAAACATTTATATTCATCTAGTTCATTTTCATTCCCAAAGTAACTGACCAGTTTAACTTTCATCCAAAGTGTACCCATTGAAATTCACACAAAAAGGCAGTGACAAGGAATATTTCAAAGCACAACAGAGACCTTATCACCAGTGCTGAACTTATTGCCACCACCGTATATCAAGCATGTGAAGCATCAAACCACAGAGTATGTTAACATGTAGACCCATGGAAGCTATTGTAGACTTCACCAGGATCACGATTTCCATTAGTGAATAGCGTCTATCAAATGCAGACCTCTCTTAGAAAAAATGGAAATTAATATATATGCACACTCATCATATGAATTTAACCCATCTGCTGCCATACCCAAAATTCGAACTTCAAACACATTAGAAGGGCGATAACGATAATTTCCTCTCATCAATAAATAAATAAAATTGCGCCAAGCAAAACAAATAACATCGATACCATTAGCATTCTCATTATCAAATACCTTTGCGCAACCCTCCGCTATCTGCGCAAGGGCAACCAGAGCAGCATGGTGCTTCTGCCACTCTGGAGCCGCCAAATATCCAGGCAACTGCTCAGAGGCTACGGGAACAATTGTATTGCCGCCCAAGGAAATCGAAAGACGATCCAAACACTCCTGAGCGACGCTATAATTGCTTGTCTCGCCTGCGTCTTCTTCCTCGCTCTCTGCACTATGCCACGCAGGATCATCCTCAATATCCAGAAGCATCTTCATCAAAATGGCGAAGAGCCGGCTTATGAACTGGGGCAACTTCCGCATCATCCCCGGAGCACGCTCTCTCGCCTCAGCGAGAGTAATCACGAACTCGATTGCCAAATGCCTTGTACCTTCCTCCAGCGCCTCAGCCTCCGCAATCTGCAGCATGGAGCCCACCACGTCCACCAGCTGCCGTCGGAGAAACCGTGGCTCGGTCCCTGCTAGCTCGATCAACAGCTCCAAGGCCTCCTGGGCCGTTGCATCATTACCGTTATTCAACGCCTCGGTCAAAGTCGTCATCATCGCGGGCAGCAGGTCCTGGAACCGGTCCCTGTCGGCCGAATTAGATAAGCACTGGATGAAATTGATCGCCGCGTTCAGCGCCGCGATCTTAACGTCGGCGCTCGGCGACGTGGTCAGGCACTGGAGAAACACAGCATGGAGGTGTTTGATGTGCGGGGCAAGCGTGTCCCCGATGTACTGCGAGAGCTGCGCGAAGATTAGAAAAGCGGACTCTTGCAGTTTCGGAGAATCGGAGGAGACGCATTGGAACATAAAAGGAAGCAACTCGGGCCAGCCATTTTCGGGCAAGATTCCGGAGGCAAGCTCGGAAACGGTGTCACATAGTTTCTTGGAGATGGACTTGGAGTCCTCGCGTTGGATACATGAGAGAAGAATGGACTTAAGGGAGGAGCGAGTGGAATCTGTGAGGCGGGGCCAGAGGTAGGAGTCGTCGCGGGTGAGCTGCTTGCGGAGGAGGATCGCGGACATGGCGCGTGCCTCAACGTGAGGGGAGGACTGGAGGAGGTGGGCGAGCTTGAGGGTGAGGGAGTCGGGATCGGTCTGCTTGCAGAGGTTGAAGAGCGACTCGGCCTGGGAGCGGAGCTCGTTGGAGGTGGACATGAGGTGAGAGATAACGATCTCGAAAGGAGCAGAGTCGGGGCCAAGAATGGCGGCGAGTTGGGCTTGCTGAAGCTGAGTCGACTCGGGATCCATTGTTGTGAAGGAATTAGGGTTTGGTGGCGGTGGCGATGATGAAAGCCTCGCGCTCTCTCTCTCTCTCTCTGTTCTCGCACGCACTCGTTTTAGGGTTGGGGGAGGGAGAGGTTGGGGATTTTGAAGAAAGTATGGGGGCTGTGTGGGGGGTGGGAGTGGGACAATTAGGGAAGGGAGAAAGCAGCTTTTGAATTGGATGATTAGCTGTATTTTTAATGCGGTATGATTACCCTTCACACTCCTTTTTCTAAACGGAATTAAACAAAAAAAAGATTCTCGAAACTTGAATTTTATCATAAATTTCTAAAAAACTTTCATAATTATTTTTTTTAAAATAAATTTTTAAATAACGACTGAAATAATTAAAACATTGTGATTGGACTTTATTAATCACCTTTTTTTAAACAAACAAATCACATTTCTTTACTTAATCAGAATTATCAACAATTACAGAATATGAGTATACATTAATAGTTAAATACACCCTCCATAAATACTTCAGCTCATTTTGCCAAGTGATGAGCCATAGCAAGCCTCCTTACATGATTAAAAAACCATTTTTTAAAGGAAATTAACAACGATCTAAGCCTGTTTAGATACAGAAATGGTATCATCTCATCTCATTATTATACATAAAATGTAATAAATAATTTAATTTTTTAAAATTTTAAAATAATAATATTAAAAAATAATATTTTATTTAACTTTCATCTAAAATTATTTCATCTCATCTCACTATCCAAACGAGACCTTAATGTCTGAAATAATATGGCCACAATTGTTAGAGTTACCATCCTCACTCATAATAGCATCAACAATTTGCTTTGCATCACCTTCAAATTCCAAACAGAAATAAACTGCTACAAAGCTCCCCGCCCAAGCTTCAACATTTTTTAGGAGATAAAAAACCATGTTTAGAAAGTTGTCTAGAAGCTAAAACCTGACCCCCAGCATCCCTTATAACAATACCAATACCAATTATTTCGCAATCTTTTGCTACGATTATATCTCAATTAGCCTTAATAAAACCCCTATTTGGAACCTGCCATTTTGGATTTTTTACATTCTGGTTCAGTCTTGGGACAAATTAAAGTTGCTGACGTTCTTGATACGCTACTAACAACCCCTTTGTTTGAGCAATTAGGTGAACTTGATGTTGAAATGAATGCCTAAAAACAAGAGAATCCCTTCCAAACCAAATATCACGGCAATAACTAGAATGTTTCTATCACCATCCGATAGCCGCTGCAGAGAATGCGTACTGATGTCTAGAAACTTTAAGATTATGCAGAGAGAATTGTTGTAGAACGTTCAGGGAAGTGTCCATCTTTGAACCAAACATTAGCCTCCCATTGTCGTTTAAAAAATTTTGGCCACACAGGATTTCCTCTCAATATATAAATAAGAAATCTTTGATTATTTTTCTCCATATTTAAGTCGAGTTCGGGTAAATTAAGACTGTCTAAGCTTAACTTAAATAAAATATAGTTTTTACTCAAGTTATCTTCATATAAGAGTTGAGTTTTAAAATCCAAGTCAAACTCGAGTCGATATATAAAAATTAACTTGAAAATCAAATTATATTCGAGTCAAACACTTACGAACTGTTTGGATTCGATCTAAATCCAATCCAACCCTTAATCAAGTTTGGCTTAATTCGATTAAATATTTCTTTTTTAAAGTAGGTTTGGAAATCGAACAGATTGATTTTTTTTGTTTGCCTAAAATCGACCAAGGGGAGAGAGAATCGACCAGACCGTCGGTTCAACGGTTTGGGGGTCGGTTTTGGGCCTTTCTAATTTTCTACATTTTCTCGACCAAACTCGTTACCTCACTTCAGTTTACAGTGTTACACGCATGAACAAAAGTTGGGATTCTAAGAATAAAATGACATCTGTTAACATATACAAATAATTTGAATTAACAAGTTAGGCATCGAAAATATAAATCAAGAATTCAAAACTGACTTAGTGGCATCTGTTGATAGCTTGTGAAGGTATAGTTGATGGGTGAGAGAAAGAGCGTCGGAGCGACAGGACCAGTGAGTTGGTTTCATCGATGGATAGACGAAGAGGGTGAGAACTAAGAAAGGTCTTAGAGATGAAAGAGACTAAAAAAATTGTATTGGACAAGAAGAGGATAAATGAATAAGAGTGAGATGGAAGTTCGGGTTAAGGATTCAACCCTAACCCGAACAACATCGGTTAACTTACTTGATAATAAACTTCATTTTATATAGGAATAATATATATATTATTGGTCGGTTAACTGGTTTTAACCCAGCTCAAATCGGAACTGAATTGACTGACGTCAGTTTTCAATCTATTTGGATCGTTGGCCGACTAATTCTCCACCGAGTTCAACCAATTCCAGTTGATAATGGTTGGTTCCTATTCACCCACTTTTGGAAGTTTCTTATTTTCTCAATATAAAAACGAAAAAAAAAAATTCGATAATAAATGCAATGAATCATAATTACAATTTTTTTTATTAGTTACTTTTTTTTTATAAGTAAGAAAATTTTATTAATCCTTATAATTAAGCGAAATCCAAATACGCAGGTAGTATACAAGAGAAATATACCTAATTACAGCATACTAGCAAAGAAAGAAGCATACAAGTCATTAAGATTAGCCCCCTCTAATACGCCTTAGCCCAAAGTAACAAAGATTGATAAAATAAAACTCGAATACACTCTTAAGAACATTCTCTATTTCAAAAGCAACATACATTCCTCTCGTTTCATATACACCACATGAGACATAAATTTATTATCTTCCAAATCTCCGCTACTTAATGATTTTCCCCTACTCCACTCCAACAAACCAAGAGATTTACCACTCTCTTAGACATCACTCATGCAATATCCAGCCTTACAAATATATCATCCCAAGAGCCTTTGTTGTGTCACAGTGGAGAATAAGATGGTCTGTTGATTCCTCATTCCTATTGCACATAAAGCATCAATTCATTATGAAAATATCGCGCTTCCTCATCTTGTCTATGGTCAGAATTTTCCATGAGATGCCAACCAACAAAAAAAATCAACTTTTAGAGGAATTTTGCTTTTCCAAATACGCTTCCAAGGGAAAACAGTAGAACATTGAGAGGTCAAAACATTATAAAAGGACCTTGTTGAGAAGTTCTTAATTCCGGGATGAATCCACAACAATTTGTCCTCTACACCATGCTCCAAAGTCAATGTGTACAAGGTGTTGTATAAGTCATAAATATCTCACATTTCACAACCTTGAATTGCTTTGATAAACGGCACATTTCACTACAGCAGGCCATTTGAAATGTCCATATGATCAACAACTAAAGCTTCCTTATTCAATGCTATTTTGAAAAGAGAAGGAAAAGCCTCCTTGAGAGCAATCTCACCGCACCAGACATCACACCAAAATCCGACCCTAGTGCCTTGACCTACCATAAATCTGAAATTGTAAAAGAAATCCTCATAATCTTTCCTAATAAATTTCCAGACACCTACACCAAATGAACCACACAATTTATTAGTTATCCAGCTACCCCAAGTGCTCCCATATTTAGCATCAACCACAATCCTCCATAAAGCATCACTTTCTTGATGGTACTGCCAAAGCCATTTCCTAAGACCTTATTGCAAATACTCAGCTTTCTTATCTCCAAACCACCACAAGAAAAGGAGGAACAAATCTTATCCCATTTAATCAAATGGAACTTTTCTCATCTCCAAGTCCACCCCACAAAAAATCATGGAGGATCTTTTCCATTCTATTAGCCACTCAAAGAGGAATCAAGAACAAAAAAAGGAAAGTACGTAGGGAGATTAGATAACGTACTTTTAATAAGAGTGATTCTACCTCCTTTGGAGAGATACATCATTTTCCAACCAGCCAATCTATTTTCGATTTTTTCGATAACACCCTCCCATATTGACTTGGATTTATAAGGGGGGCTCAATGGAAAACCAAGGTACTTCAAAGGAAAAAAAGAGACCTTACAACCCAAGATGACAGCCCAGTCTCCAATACAATTAATCAAGCAAACCGGTACCAATTCAGATTTAAATAAGTTCACCTTAAGGCCGGAAATAAATTCGAAACAAACCAAGAGAGCTTTAAATGATTGAATATGGTTAGGATCCAGTTCACACAAAATTAAAGTACTGTCAGCGAAGAGAAGATGTGATACATTGATGCTCCAAAATGATAAATCGCCCACTAAAAACCTAGACAAGAAAGATCCATTCACCGTTGCTTTCAACATTCTACTCAAAACATCCATTATCAAGACGAAGAGAAAAAGAGATAGATGATCTCATTGTCTTAAACCATGAGAAATCTTAAAAAAACCCTTGGGAGTTCCATTGACCAGCACTAGAAATTTAGTGGTAGTGATACAATGCTTCATCCAATTGCACCACTTCTCCTCGAAACCAAATCTACCAAGAATCTAAAGTAAAAAATCTCAGTTTACATGATCAAATGCATTTTCCATATCAAGTTTGCAAAGTATAACTAGGATGTCGGATCTAATTCTACTATCCAAACATTCATTGGCTATAAGGACCGAATCTAGAATTTGTTCCCCTTAACAAAAGCATTTTGTGGCTTTGAAATAATCTTTTCCATGACCGTGCTCATACAATTGGCAAAAACCTTAGATATAATCTTGTAGACTCTACTCACAAGACTAATGGGGCAGAAATCGTTCACCTCCACTAACTCGGTCTTCTTTGGGATATGGGCTATGAAAGTTGCATTAAGACTTTTCTCGAATTTCATATATGAGTGAAATTCGACAAAAACCTTCATAACATCCTCCTTTATAATGTCCTAATAGTCCTGAAAAAAGCCATTGAAAAATCATCAGGTCCCGACGCTTTATCACCTTCCATACATTTCAACACATTATACACCTCTTCCTCTTCAAACATCCTCTCTAACCAATCAGCACATGATTGGTCAATCATGTCAAATATCAACCCATCAACCTTAGGCCTCCAAGGGTATTGCTCTATAAGTAAATTTTCAAAAAACTGTATAATATGTTACTTAACATTAGATTTGTCTGTAAGGATATTATCTTTCGAGTGCAGCACCTCAATAGCGTTAAATCTTCTATGAGAGTTAGCCACTCTATAAAAAAAATCTGATGCACTTATCTCATTCTTTTAGCCAAAAGGCCCGTGATTTTTGTCACCAAGAAATCTCTTCCAAAAGATATTTTTGTATAGTGATATGAGAATTTTTTATTTTAGATAAAAGTTTAAAATATTATTTTTTAATATTATTATTGTTTTGTGATTTGAAAAAGTTGAATTGTTTATTATATTTTGTGTAAGAATTTAAAAAAAAATTATAGTGATGGGATGTGATGATATAAGAATTTTGTATTTCATCCCACTTACCAAACCTGCCCTAAGTTTTTCCAGATTAGTCATTAGGGGTGTAACCGGTCCGATTCGGTCCTGTTTTGGACAAAATCTTGGACCGAACCGGTATGACCGGTTTTGTATTTTTCAAAACCGATTACGCACCGGTTACTCTCCTAAATCGGTATTTTCAGTTTTACCGGTTTCTGGTCCGGTCCGGTCCGGTTTTCTGATTTTTTTAAAATATAAATTTGACATTAGTATAATATTAGACTAATAGTATTAATATTAGACTATTAGTATAACTATATAATACATGATCAATTACATTTTCATTTTTAAGATTAAACTTGTATTTTATACTAACATTATCTTATATATGATTATATTAATAGCATATTATCAAAGAAATTACAAATGTTTATATTTAAGATTAACATTTTATGTTATAATTTATAAATTATAGTATGAAATTATTTCATATATAATATATATTATATATATAAATTTCACATAAAATTATAAATTATATAAAACTTATATATTAATATATAAAAAATATTTTGTATAATTTTAATTTTGTATAAAATTTAAATATAAAATATTATTTTTTATATATATTTTATCAACCGGTCCGGTCTGGTCCGAAAAATCTCAAAACCGGAACCGGACCGGTTCCGGCCGGTTTATGAAATTTGAGAACCGGTTCCGGACCGATTCGATTAAAAATCGGTAAAACCGGTCCGGTCTGGTCCGGTCCGGTTCGGTCCGGTTTACCGATTTTTCGGTTTAAATTTACACCCCTATTAGTCATTATTGTAATTTTCCTTACCTTATCCTCATCAGTGTGAATCCCTGTAGTCACATTCTCATCAAAATGTGATAGTTCCTTAAAAAGAGTCTTTCTCTGATCATTAATCTTCTCAAACATTTCATCATTCCACAATTTTAGATCTTTATTCAAAACTTTAAGTTTTCCAACCAAGACAAAATTGGACATGCCAGAAAAATCATAAGAGGACCACCATAATCTCACATTTTCCACAAAACCATAAGCTTTTAACTACATGTTTTCAAATTTAAAATATCTACACCCTTCATGAAGATCCTCATAATCTAGTAAGATGGGAAAATGGTCCGAACATAATCTCAAAAGTCTCTTTTGACATAAATCAGGAAAAAAATGACTCCCAATACGAATATACTATAAATCTGTCCAATTTTGACCAGACCCTTCCATTTGACCATATAAATTCCCCCTGACAAAGGTAAATCAACTAAGTCCAAATCAAAGATAAGATCAGAAAAATTTGCCATATCCGAGGTAATATTAAAATCCCCCGACCTCTCACTCGGGGAATGAGTTATATTAAAGTACCCTTGATACACCATGGCATATCCCACAACTATATAAACCAGCGATCTCCTCCCAAAAGAACCTTCTACTGCTGTCTAGACTAGGACCATAAACACCAGTAAAAGACCACTTGTAACCATCATTCACATTTTGAAACGAGCAAGCCACCAAATATACTTTAGTTTGATCTCTTGAAGACAAATGATATTGACCTTCCAACTCCTTGACAAATTCTTTACATGGAGGTGCTTACGAGGATCATTTAGCCCCCTTGCATTCCAAGATAAACTCTTAGGTTTCATTAATCACAGATGTTCACCCGAGCCTTGCTCCTACCCCGACTTGCACTACCATCCCGACTATCATAATTAATAGAGCAAGCAAGTCTTTTCAATTCCCTATCTTTTTCTGGTGTAAGATCTAGCAAATAGGGTTGGCCCATCTCAATAGCTATGAGAAGGGCTTTAAATTGGTTTTCAATGAAATCCCTATACATTCCTGTATTTTATCCACTTTCTGCAGAACCTAATCTGACTATAAATTTGTCCTACTTGAACTTGGTAGCACATAACAGATAGGGCTTGGGGCGTTCCTAGCCCCTATGCCAAAAAAAAAACAAACAAACAATCAACACCATCTTTTAGCTCCCTGCAAATCAACTGCAACTCAAACACCTTCACAGATCCATCGTTCACAACGTCCAAGCCATACTCAAGAGAGCAACTCACAATTTCCACGTCTAAGATATCCTTGACCTCCATATTACCCATTTATGAGGCTCCACCCTCTGTTGGATCCTTTTCAGTGCTCAATACTTATGCTAAAATCAAGGACAACGCTTTTTGCAGTGATACGATGAAGTTCTCCTCCATTTGGGACTCCCAGACAGCATTTTTGGGTCCAAAACCATATATGACGTCGTTACATTTTGTTGCCAATGTTGATCGCATCAGTCCAACAGCTAGGTTAGTCTTCGCCATCTCGCCTTGGCTCATCGGTGGTTTTTGTGTGGTTCTCAATTGGATTAAAGTTGGCTTCGATGGGTTAGTGCTGCGCCGAAGGAGCACCCAACTTCAAAGCGTGAGAAGCCCATGGGTTTGGCCTGCCAATGCTGGGTCATGAAGCCCTTAGCCTTGTCGACTTTCATTTACTCTTTCACAGCCCATGAGCTACGTGTAGCATCGAAGCCTTCAATTGCCTTTTCACAACTATGTCTTGCCAACAACCTTATCGTTTGTCTAATTCGATCCCAGACCTTTATCTTGCCCCATGTCCTATTAACCCAGCATTAAATTGCTAACCTTCTCTCTCAGGTCCAATAGTTCTTCTTCGAGGTGTGCAAAGTCCTTCTTTCAACATTTTGCCTCCTGGTCAAAGGGCTACCTTCATTTCTTATATAAGCTCTGGTAGCTGATAGTGCCTTAAAATTTTCCTGCTGCAAAATACCCATACTACCCTTCCCATTCTAGTTATGCATCTCGTCCTCTCTTGAGTTCATCATGACTTTTCTAGAGTCATCGTTAGTGGCTGGCACTGAGCATGAGACAACCTCTACATATGTCTTGTAATGCACTCCCCCACCTATGTGATTGCTGATTTTTCGTTTGAACTTTTCATCCCCTCCATATTCCTTTACTTCATTTTTTCCTGCACTGCCACATAGCTCACGCATTTCTGTAGACATCTTCCTCCACCCTTTTCCTTCCACTTCTTTGGGGATGATGATAAGGCTCTTCCTACCACAACCTTTATACTCAACTATAGTCAAGTACCTTCCATATACATTAGAAGATCTATGTACTATAAAAGCACTACTGCCTAAGTTGGATGTCCTGATGAACTCCTTATCCCCATTCGACCTTGAGTATTCTTCTAAGATTTGTGCAACCGATAAAGTAGTTGGTAACCCCAATATCAGCTCTTTAGTCACCTTCCTCCCTCATTCTATAATATGTATAAAACAACCACCTTCGACTAAAATCTTGAATATTTTAGTTTCAACCAAAACAACCTATGTCAATCCCATCCTTATGAACTTTCACCTCTATCTAGTTGCGACAATAGAACTAGTAATGATGATTATCACTGACAAGATTCATAGGAGACATGAAGCAAAAGAGACCAAAGATGGTGTAAAGAAAAAAGAAGAGAAACACCAATTTAACTCAAAGCACAAGAAAAGAAATAGGAGGACAACATAAGGGGGTTTTTATGTGAAAAAAGAGAACACTACAAAATACACATGAAGAGTTCTATCAAAGATAAAGAATAAAGAAAAATTATATAGACCACATTATCATCCCACTCTCATCTTATTATGTAAGATGCAGCACATTTATCACAATTAGATAATATTTTATTGGATGATTATTTATTGGATGATTCTTTATTATCCAATGATGATAAATGTGTCACATTTTACAAAATGAGATGAAAATAGGATGAGAGTATGGAATATAACATTACCCATCAAAGATAAAGAATAAAAGATAAAAATCCCATAAAGTAAAAAATGCGAGCATACGGCGAACAGGAAAGAGCAGCAAGGAATATATATGCATGCACATATATATGTTATTCTACATATTTTTGTTATATATTGTTATCTCATATTTAATATAGTATATAGGTATAAGTATACGCTAAGGACCATAAAAGGCTACCAAGAGAGCAAAGAACAATTACGAAAAGTACAAGAAAGGGTTGGGGTTAAGTAAATGCATAATCTAGGGGTTATAAGATAATGCAAGGAGTTGTTATGACTAGCAAGGAATTTTAATCGGCGAGACTTATCTCACAAGATGTTCACATCAATAAAATAGGCATCATAGAGATATCTTCGTCGACAAAATACTTTCAATTCTAGTATTATTTCCTTAATAATCATTTCATCATATGAGGCACCGTAATCATCGGAGGCATCCTACTAAGATTACTAGAGATTGTTTCTCTAATTGCAATTAGTCGTGGAAGAGTTGCAGGCGCAACTAAGGGTTGCATCAACATACATATACGTACTAGCAGTGGTTTAACGTGCAAAGAACATTTGCCACATTTGCCTAATTGGAAGGAAAAAAAAAATTCCTAAAAATAATGTGTCAAAACAGTAAATAAAGTGTGACTCCTTACACACAACACAGAATCTTGCATAATTGAATTAGTTGTTAGTTCACAATTATAAAGATTGAAAGAGTACATAAGATTGATTAGTAAATAGCCTAATGCACATGAGCATAAAACCTAATATAAGCAAGTATCTATGAATTTCCATCTTTCTCTACTCTAACAAAAAGAGTTTGTTCCAAGTGCAGTATCTCCAAACATTTTCATGCAAACTTTAACAAGAAGAGTTTGCATGGAAGTTTCAGCTCTACAAATTAATCATATTTGGTGGTAGAGATCAATGCATGCATGTCATGTTACCTCCAACTATGCAGAAGATGTAGGGAGCTTGTATGAAGCAAATATATTCAAATTTTGGCAAGAGAAGATACTTTCCAAAATTCGATTGCATGAACAAAAAAATTATCTCACGATTAATAAAAATTCAGCCACACTACTCAATGACCCATGGAGCACTGAAAAAATATAGTCTTTTATTCCTATGTTGCTCTCATGTTCTTTCATCATTAAAGTAAGCCTCTTATATTTTAGAAGTTAAAAAAAGATTATAATTGTAGAAAATCATTTTATCTAAATGATTTTAGTTAATTAAGAATATTATAAGATTTAAATTACGTTAAAAATTTTAATTATTTAGATAGTTTTACTTTCTTAAAAATATTTAGCAAAACTTTATCATTTATTTAATAATGAAAGATTAGTATTTTATAAATTAAAGTTGATTTTAAATATATGATATATTATTTATATTTTAATTATATATTTTAAGTTAGTTTATTTTCAGTATTTTAACCTCCATCGCTAGATCAAATCTGGAGACTCAAGATAAAGGGTTGGGATTTAAAGCCCCAAACCCAGACCAAGCAAGATTGGGGCATAAATGAAAAAATATGGTAAAAAGTGTCAAACACGAAATACTATTCATTTATGTTCATATACACTTTTAAGATATAAGATATAAGAGATAAGGAGATATATATATAAAAAAAACAGAAAAGCAAGTAGAAGACTGTAATAAGACCCAACTAACATGGGCATTGATGGAAAAAAATTGTCAAACATAAAGCATTGTTCCTTATTGTTTATAAAGAGATAGATGTTTTTAAGTATAAGGAGATATATAACAGAAAAGCAAGAGGAAGACTGTTATAAGACCCAACTACCAGGGGCATTGATGGAAAAAAATTTGTCAAACATAAAATACTGTTCACTACTGTTTATAAGGAGATAGATGCTTTTAGTATAAGGACATATATCGTATATATCTTATTTGAAATTATGTGAGAAATCAACATGTTTTATATCATTTAATAATTAATTATAATTAATATTTACCTATAATTTCAAGCTTACTAGTAGACTCTTTGAAAATGAATTGAATGAATTTGAATATTTTAGAACTCGTTTGGATAATGATATGAGATGAGATGATTTTATATGAGTTGAATAAAATATTATTAAAATATTATTTTTTCATATTATCATTATTTTAAAATTTAAAAAAGTTGAATTGTTTAGGTGGATATTTTATACCGGTCAAAAATTCTGCCGTTACAACTATTGGACTATTTCGTATTACACCCAAAATGGGTATTTCGGTACGAAATATTATTCATGCATGGTATTTTCGTAAGAAAAATACTACTTTGCCCTCTCATTTGTACCATTCTATTTGACCACTTGTAATTTTTTTTATTTAGTGATTAAATAAGTGATTTTAAGTGTATTGAAATTTTTAAATCTTTAAATGTCTTAAAAAAATGTAAAAAAAAAATATTTTTTACCGCTCAGCGGTAAAGTTGGTGCGGCTGCACCCTTTTTGTAAATGTCATGAATAGTGAGGGACAAATTCGTTTACTTCTTCGGTTCTTTTTGCCCTTCCTGCGACTTATTGTCTCCAATCCGTTCACTCTGACGATCAACGCCAACGCCACCTCCACACCGACGCAGCTTGAGCCTCGTGTTGCTCCACGCCGTCGAAGCTCGGTCCAGTCGTGCTGATCAATCAGCCCTTTTGCAGCTCTTGTTCCTCTGCCGCAGGTCGACGTCCACCTCCACACTCCACCGCCCACTCCACGCCGCAGGTATAAGCCCACTGCACTCTCGTGTTTATTGGTCTGCTCGATTTGAGCTGCGATGTAGCAAAGCTGCAAAGCCTTTGCAGCTTATTTTTCTGCGACGGAGTTGGTCTGTTTCCTTCTTTAGTAATGTTTTCAACATGGAAAAAGTTTTCAAATAAAAAAATGAAGGCAAGGAAATAATAGGACAGTAAGCTCTAACGATGTTGAAAACATTGTTAAAGTAGAGAAATAATAGGACAATAAATTTTCAAATCGGGAAATGAAGGCAAGGAGTTTGAACTTCAAACTTTGACAACATGAAGATGACATTTTAACATTAAGGAATGATGAGATGCTAATGAAACTATTATTGTTAATAAAATAAAATGAGATGCTATTATTTTGACAGCTTATGTATTTTAATTTTTTTAAATTTTTTTCTATTTAATGATTAAGAAAGTGATTTTTAGTGTATTGATATATGTTTTTAATTTTTAAAAATATTTAAAAAATGTTAAAAAGAAGAAGATAAAAATAAAACATTGATTTTGTTCTAGCGAGCATGCTCAACGGTCAAAGCTAGGTGGCATGCTAGCATGACTCTTTTATTTTTATTAAAAAAAAAACTAGGTTGGCATTTTTTTTGCTCCATTTGAACTTTGGCTTGCATTTTACCCTGTTTGGCTTGCAATTTTGCTCTGTCTTGATTGTTGATGGTCCAAACAGTAAGTTTGGCTTGCATTTGCAATGTTTGGCTTGCATTTTGTTTTGTTCAACTTACTCTGTCCAGAACTGAATTTGATAATTTGATTTTCATATCTTGATTATTGGCTAATGGAAATTTGGAAACAGAAAGTTGAATGACCATGCTCATTGACCATCAAGATTTTAGATGTACGAAAGTTCCAGTACCTCAACTTGTCCCAACTTTTTCTTTGACTTTATGTTTTGGAATTCCTAATTCTGCACTCAAAAGTCGAGATTTTGATGAATTGGGTTGAATTAGGCACTAATGAGCTCCTGTTATACATTACATTTGGGACGAACATGATAACACAATCAAATACTGATCAAAGTTATACTAAGATTGGTTCCATTATTACTATTCTTTTTTCTGAATAAGTGGTGTGAACTTAGAAGTATTATTTTTTTAACACTTGGATTGAGAATTTAGAAGTATTATTAAAATTTTCAAGTATATATGTTTTTAAGATGTTATATTTTTAGAATATAGTTTTTCTATATATATAAAATATTTATTGATATAATGATTATCTCGAAACGATATATCAAAATATATCGATATTGAAATATTTCATTCTAATACGTCAACTGGAATGGAATTCAAAACTTTGCTTTAAACTTACCGGATTCAAGCTATGAGCACTTCCAAAGGAATATGTCCAACGGATACTCAATTTCATATGTAATTTCCATTTCTCTACAATATTATCGCTGCATCTAGTGATAACTGTTCATAATTGTAAATCAATTTTTTATTATTTATCTCTCGTCTATGTACTTTCCCCGATTTATTTCATTTCAGCCCCTTTTCACACCCGGCCCCCATCTATTTATTTCGCGCGCTTCCCTTCCTCACAGGTGGCTTTTGCTCGTCTTCCATCGATCACCAGAGAGCTGCTTCAAATCTCTACATTTCCAGTTCAAGCATCATTCCTCACAGTTTCCTTCTGCTCGTCTTCCATCCATCCCCATCGCAACTCCTATTATGAGTGGGTTTTGGGTATGGTTCAACCTCTTCTCTCTCAATCTCTCTATTCTCCTTCGAATAAGTTATGTGATAATTTTTAGTAGATGAAATCTTGGATTTTCGAGCATGTTGGTATTTTTTGAAGTTTTTTCTTCTTCAAATTTGGGGATGGTCGCATATTTAGGGTTTTTTTGTTAGATTCTGGTAGGGACGGCAGCTTCTACCTCTTTAATCTCGCAGCACATGTTGGGTCTGATTGCATTCAGTTAAACCTGCGTCTATTTGTTGTATTTGTGTGCCGAAATGCAATTTCAATGTGTGGCGTTGATTGGATGGTCAAAAGATTGAAAACGTCACATTGAAGTTCTGCTTGTCCAGTTGCTTCTTCTTTTTCTTTTTCTTGAATGAATATATATTTTCAAAGGTCAATGCCTAGATATATTCTGCATATGAATAAATTAGAGCGTTAATGCATCAATGAATCTGAAGTTCTTGGCAGATATCTTTAGCACACGGTTGTAGTTTCTAGGTTCAGTTTTATGAAAGCTTGGTCCATGGCAAATCACTTGAACAGTTGGGGAATATTTGAATGATCATGGTAAGCACTTCTTGTGGCATGCTATGAAGTACCTATGAAAGATCCTAAATTTCTAATCTTTGTAATTTTTGTCGCGTGTGAATCTATCAAGTACCTGCGGACGATTCTAAAGTGTATAAAAATGATTTCGTATGGTTGGCTTAGTGAAATTTATTGAAGTTAAATGGTTTTCTTAACAAAAATGGTTGGCTTACTCAATATTATCTCTTATTATTTGTTGAATCAATTTATATGCTGTAAATGCTTACCATTTGTATGCTATAAAAGCTCTAAAAGTGACATCCATCGAAGGGTCTCTGCATATTCTTATTTGGGGTGAATTTCTGAAACTTGGTGTTTTTTTTGGCTTCATTTATTTTCTGAAACTTGGTATTTTATTTGGCTTCATTTAATTTCTGAGTATGTAGGTGTTATATTTGGCTTCATTTCAGTTTAGCCTGCTGTATTATTTACCATCTGAAAATTTTCAAGCTGGGAGATTCTACTTGCTGTCTCCCAGCTTCATTTTATATATATATATAAATATATATGAATTGGATGGGGTTGGTGCAGGGTGTATAGATAGTTGACTTTGATGGTACTGGGCTGAATGTTCAGCCTTTTCGATGGATAGCCCTCGTAGATTCTGTCCTGCTCATGCTTCTGTGATATACTGGGTTTGTTGTTATAATGGCCCTTGTAGATTCTGTCCTGCTCATGCTTCATATATATTTGAATCTATGTGATTTTAACTGCTAAGCATCTATATTTTACAACTCTTGATGTAGGATAAATAGTAGTGAACGCTTTCCACAAGGTTTTCTGGAATTGTGTTTGCTGATGTTGTAAGAATGTTGCTTGTTTGTGTAATTGAAGTTGTTGATGGTTTGTCCGATGTTCTTGGGATTGTCTGTTTGTGATGAGATGCATTTGGACGGGGTGGTATGCTCTAAAAACTCCCCAAACCACCCCCACCCCCCCAAAAGAAAGAAAGAAAACATACCTCTCTAAATGCTGATTTTTATTTTGTTAACCATGGTGGAATGCTAAAGTGTTGTTGTGAATGATTTTAGAGTATTATGTGTATGAATGACAATGTCTCATTTTGCTTTAATCACTATGTTCAGGATATGAACTTTTTTTTTGATAAGTCAGGATATGAACTTACTGTATTATGGAGTTTGTATTATGGAGTTTGCATTATGGAGTTTGCTTTAATCACTATGTTTAGGATATGAATGACAATGTCTCATTTTATTGATGAAAATGTTGCTTTTCCTTTCTCTTCATTTTATTTCTCTTCATTTTTCTTTCCATGTGCAGTATTATTTCCATTCAATTACTGCAAGTCCATTATCCCTTCAATTACTGGGCAATATTATTTCCCCTCTGGGTTGTGGTTAGATTTGGGTTTTGTGGGCAGTATTATTTCCCCTCTGGCTTGTAAAGCACCAAAGATTTTGAATTGTGAAGTGAAGTAGAGATAATGCAAGGACGACGCGCAGAAAAAGTTATCTGTTATTTCCCCTCTTGGTTGTGGTTAGATTTGTGGTTAAATTTGGATTAATTTGAAATAGAACATAATTATATGATATTGTATATGGGGAGATATTGCAAATATTAAAAGATATGAGGATATCATTAGTAGTTAGAGAAAATATTTGAAATGAATAAAAAAGATTAAAAAGTATAAATTTAAATGATATGAAGAAAAAATAGATAAGCTGATGTATGGTATATTGTAAAAGTCAGTATGTAAAATAGAAAAAGTGTATTTTGATGATGTATTTTAAAGGATAGGATGAAGAATCCATTGGGAGTGCTCTAACCCCCGTTGGTTTAGAACTCTATTCTCGAGCCATGCCTCTCACGTTTATGCAAACAAGAAAAGGCACTGCTTTACGACACCCTCTCTCGCCGTCTCTTCTCTATGTTGCTCGATAGCCCATCGTCGCCACTCCAAAGGTCTTAGTTTTCTTCTCTCTCCAAATCTCAATCTCACACTCCCTCTCTTTTTCCTCACTCCCACACCTACACTCCGATCTCTCTCTACCGCCTTGATTTCTTGGCTTCTCGACTTACTTGGATGTTGCACCATCGTGTCCTATTGAAACTTTTTGTGGGTTTATTCTGCATTGTGGGTTTGTGGCTTGGAGTTAGAATTGGATAAAGGTATATGGGGCACTAAGGTTGAAAGGAGATAAGTAGATTGCGGAGTTGTCTTTGGATCAAAATTTTGGTCATTAATATAAAAAGGCTCCCTTTTTAAGTTTGGTTTTTAAACTTTGGGTAGTTTTACATTTTTGATTGGTAAAATTGGATTATTTAATATATTTTCGATGTTGAGTTTTAATGTACATAGCCGAAGGTGCCCATTTCTTTAGTGCCTAATTTCTGTTTATTTCTAAGGGAAATTTTGAATGGTTTTTGTATGTTAAAATTATGGTAAAGAGTGGGCTTCATTTTTCAATTGTTGCTTGGGGTTCTTTTCAAACACAGGTTCTGCTATACTTGTCTTGAGTTGATTTCAAGTTTTGGATAAAGTTGAATTGAAGTTGATGGCTTGTGATTTCTAGTGGGATTAAATGAGATTTTGATTGTTAAATTTGTGTAATAGATTTAGAACCTGAGGACTGCGTCATTAATTTTGATTGCTGAGTTTAAGTTTGCTCTAATGTAAATATTCTCGTCTTCAAGCGGTGGGCGATGATGAGGCCACCTCTAATGATTTTGTCTACAAGAATGAAAGAGAGGCAGCTCAGGAAGAATAGCTAATGATTTTGTATTTATATCTTTTTCAGAGGCCTTTCTAAGGTTGGGCTTAAAATATAACACATTATTCCAAGTTTAGGCTTGACGGAGCTTGCTGCTTTAGATAGTTTTCTCAACATGAAGTTTCGATCATTTCTTAATTTTCTGTTTCGTTGCTGATAAAATATAGGGGTGTTAATTCCAAGGGGTTGGCCCAAGTGGTGAAGGCCTTGGTCTTGGGGTATCATTCCCTTCAAGATCTAAGGTTCAACACCTCATGGGTGCAAACAATCCTTTGTGGCCACACCACTTGGTGAAAAACCAGCGATTTAACTAGTTCCGTGCAGGAAAATTTCCGAGGGTGCGGGGCACGGGACTGGAGTTTACTCTGTAGGGGTGGGTCTGAAGGGCCCTACCTTGGAGAGGTTTCCCGACATAAAAAAAAAAAAAAATATAGGAGAGTTAACGAATTTATGTCTAATAATCTTCTGAACCAACTTATATATATATATATAAAAAAAAATCTTCTGAATCTAATTGTTTGGGTCTTCAGTACAAGTAGATAATCCCTGTCTGTATAGGTTTTAGGCAAGTTTACCTGAGAAAATATATAGCTTGAACCTGTTGATTTTGGGTTTTGATACACGAGGAAGAAAAAAACTTGTTAGCAGTTCAACGGGCATCTTGATCTCATATGAATGAAATTCTGTTGTGTTTGTGGGCATTGTCTTTTAGATGTGTAAACATGGTAAAGTTAAAATTACTTGAAGTCACGATCTAGTGGAATTACAAACATAAATACCCGGACCTTTAAAATTAATTAAAGAGAAAAAATGTCACGAGTGGAGTTTTTGGAAGAGGTGCCTATCCTGCATTTTATTTGCATTTCCTCTTTTTGTATATAAAAATATACAGTTAACCACTCTGTGTAGATCATTATACAGCAAACAGACAAGACCCTATATGTTTGGAGTAAAGTAGCTGATTTTCCTTTCATATTTATGATCTCTTTAGTGTATTCTGAACGAGTAATGTTAGGTACAAGCCTCAAATAGACAAGCCCTTTGTAAAAAAGTGGGTCCTACTAATAAAGAATAGTTTTTTACACTTTGTTTTAGGTGGGGGCCACTTTTTTGCAAGGGCTTGTATGGGGCTTGTCTATTTGGGGTTCGTACAAATCATTTCTTATTCTGATATTATCGTTGCTAGTGATTTCTAATTTTTATGTGCACCTTAACTATACATCATATGTGCACTTAAGGTTCTCCCCTTTCTGAAACTTTCTTATTTCTTATGGAATAAATCATTGCAGATGATTGAAACTTGATGAAGAAGGTGACCTTCTTCCATTTTGAGTTATGGTTTTGTTCCCCTATTAGGCATTGGAGGACATGAATCAAGATGCTTAGCAGGTTAAGCAGGCATTGCTTCTGCACTGCTACTCCTCGCCCATGGCTCTTTGTAGGCTTGGGAAATCCTGGGGATAAGTACAAAGGAACCAGACACAATGTACTACACAAAATTTCAAGTCCCTAACTTCAGCTTCTTTAGATGCTATATAACTTCACAATTCTTATAATTTTTTTTAAACTTTATAATACATTCTAAACATGGTTTAAACCAGGTTGGGTTTGAGCTAATTGATGCATTTGCTGAATCACAAGGGATCTCTATGAACACAGTTCATTGCAAAGCTATCTTTGGGCAAGGCATGCTCACTTTTTGTTCAGCCTACCCTCTTTGTATATGTTCTACATTTTTTACCTAAATTATTTGTTATCTTGGTCAATTGCATGATCTCTATCAGGTTTTGTTGATGAAGTCCCTGTTTTTATTGCGAAGCCTCAAACTTACATGAATCTTAGTGGGGAATCTGTAAGTGACTGGGCTATATATTTTCAGTGTCTGACAAAATTTCATTGCTTGTACTTTTCAACGTGAATTTTTTCATCTTGTCACTGGTCACTTGCTCCAGCTAATATATCCGTATTCAATCAAGTCATTTAAATAACATATGATTTATTTCTTATAAGTGGAATGATTACTCCATAGACTTTGTATGTCACCAATGACAATAAGTGCAACTTCTTTTGAGCTGTTCTGTTCACTATATCATGCAGACCTATCTAGTAAGACATAAGGCCTATATTAATCCTTTTTCTTAAACTTTTTAATGGTATTGTGTTGGTGATATTTTCACTTGGGATACAGGTTTTATGCCATGACTCTAACGTTTAATGTTTCTTTGATTAACTACAGACTGGACCACTTGCAGCTTATTATAAGCTACCTCTTAATCGTGTTCTTGTGGTAATTTTTCTCTTGCATGACCTTTAAAGCTTTTGCTCACATGATAACATTCATGCTACGGTTCCTTACCTTTTATATTCCATGGATGCAGTTTCATGATGACTTGAACTTGCCCTGTGGGGTGCTTCGACTTCACCACAAAGGAGGTCATGGAAGCCACAATGGGTATGCTTCAAAAAGAACTAGTGTTGTTTAAGCATCTTTCATTCCTTGTTCATAAGTTTTGGTCTGGTTTTTCCAAAATAATCAGTTTTTTTTTTTTTTTTTTCTTGTTATAAATTAAACTAGGTTAAAGAGTGTGATCGATCATTTTCGAGGGAACAGAGAATTTGCCCGGCTAAGAATTGGTTAGTTTTGATTTCCCAAATTTAATATAAATGTGGCTCCTTTCCTTTCTAATGTTTTTTTCTTTTCTTTTTAAAAATCCATTTTAATGTCTGTTGTAATGCAAAAAAATGTGGCTCCTTACCTATAAAAAATGTCCTTTTGTAATGCAAAATACATTGATAATCTTGTTAGGTATTGGGAGGCCTCCTGGACAAATGGATCCCAAAGCATTCTTGCTCCAAAAGTTCAATGCAACAGCCCGAGAACGAGTGAGTTGTGGTTACGTGCTATCGAATATGTTAAGACTACTGTGTAATAAGCCCGTATGGTCAACACAACCTGAACCTTATTAGGATTCCGAAACCAGTCCATAGTAATACTCGAAGACACTTTGGAGCTTTTGTCAAAGCTATTTGATGTGAATTTGGTTCTTTGTTACATCTAATGCACATGAGTTTCACCAAAATTTGGATTCCAAATGGATTACGGATTCTCCTTTCAGATTCTAAATGATATTAATTCAAGTTGTTAGTTTCTTTTCAAAGATATTCGTTTGTTTTACAACATCAAGCCATGCACGTAACTTCAGTGCTTGCTTTGTCATCTGACTTAGACTGGTTTGGATAGCAAGATACTTCTATTTCATTTCATCTCATCTCAATATCCAAACACCACAAGCACAAACACTTTTCAATTTCAAATTTTTATCTTTTTCATCTAATCATTACAACTTTTCCAAATTTTTAAACAAAACACAAAAAAACAATTCAATTTTTTCAAATTCTAAAGCAAAAATTATATTATAACAATATTATAACTTTATAATATTTTTATTTAACTTTTTATCTCATTTTTCAAAGCCCCATAAACATAACTCAAACAATTTCACTATTATTCACAAAATATTTCACTATTATTCATAGGTCATCTCATCTCATTTCAATATCCAAACTAGGCCTTTAAGTGTTCTATGTTTGACAGGGCTTGGTTGTTTTCTTGATTGAGTAGTCAAAAGGGCATTTTTGTTTTCACTTGTAGTAATGTGCTTTTACCTTTTTTGTTCAAGATTGATGCCGCTTTGGAAGAGGGGGTTGGCGTATTGAAGCTCCTTTTATCCAAAGGATTGACAGAGAGTGCACGATGCTTTAACAGGGAGCAAAAGTACAAGCATATAAGATTGCAGACTATGCCGACATGAGCAGCGTAGGTATAGTTCATTCAGTATTATTTTAGATTGCTGTACATGATGTCAAGGAGCCTTCATGGAGTGTGTATGGCAAACACATGTTGAAACACTAATGTCTTCTTCATGAATCATGGTTGTGGGTTCAATAGTTGAGAGCTTTTATTATTATTGTTGGCTTGCTTGGTCTGGGACTTTGAAACAGTGGTTAATAATGATGACTGGTGAGGAGAGTTACTGACTGAATGCAGCAAATGCTGATTTTCTTTTCTGCTAAAAGCGGGAAAAAAGTTGTATGCAATTTCCAGCCATGTTATATGCCACGGTTCATGATGTTCCCCCATCTTTTTCCAATTCCTTTGGCATTCATTCAGGTCCCAATATAACTTCTCCAGTCTTCCAAATTTTAATTGATTTTTTATTTTCTTCCTTAAAATTTGTAATAAATACATGGTAATTTTACAAGTTTTACAACTTAGTGTGAAATGTAAGGTAGTTTTACCAAATTTGAAATTAAAATCAATGTCTAAAGGGGTCCAGCTTTGGTCCGTCCAAGCTGTTTCTATATGCTATCTCTGCTTTTAGAGGCACTGCCAACACGCACACGCACTCGAGTAAGCCAAACTCTCTCTTTCATGACTTTACCAAATTGCGTGATAAAAATTTTGATTTATTTCTTATTATTCACATACTGCCAAATATTATTAACATGGACTGATCTAAACGTTAGGAACAACTGCCCTATATTTTTTTTGCATTTTTTTTTTTTGGGGAGTTAAGAGGTGTAAGATCCTTAACTCGGTAAGGAAGAGTTGGAACAAAAGAGAAATTTTAATTGCAATCTCTATTTGGAGATTATATGTGCAGACCTTTTATTAAATAAGAAAAAATATCATTTTAGGAAGAATATTTTTATAATTTTAAAAAATTTTAAAGTTAAAATTGTCTAGGCTTACATTACAGTCTTCAAATAGAGACTGCACACAGCATTGCTCGGAAAAAAATAGTTAACAGATGAAGAAAAGTTCAAATAGTCAATACATTATTAACTAACGTCAAACCATGGTACATTTACTGAGAATTTTTGGGTATAAATTAGCTTTGGGCACGTATGACTAATGAAATAAAATGAGAATTTTGTAATTAATAATAATAAAATAGTTTGTAAATAGTAGTGAAATAATTTAAATTAAAATGTTTTATTGGATTTTGTGAAATGTGAGAGAATTGAACAAAAATATTACAAAGTTAAAAAATTATTTGAATATAATTTTTTAATATTAGTTTTGTTTTGAAATTTGAATAAGCTACATTATTTTTTGTGTTTTATTTGGTAGTTTGAAAAAATTATAATAATTAGATGAAAAAGTTGAAGATAAAAATTAATATTTTGTATTTGAGTAATATTTGAAAAGGAAATCATAAAAAATTTTGAAATGAGACGAAAAGTCACTAACTTATCAAAGAACTCCTTAGTTCTTGAACTTTGTTCTATTAATTAATCAAGGAGTTACACTTTTAATTTACTACAATTATACATAAATAGAGATAATTGCTGTCTATTTTTAATAATCTTTTAGACATGATTGATTAATATTATAAGAATTTATTATCTTTTTACCTATAAAATAATTGAAAGACTTATTTATTACCTTTTCTTATAGAAATGAAGTTCTTTATTATTATTATTATTATTATTATTTTATTTTCAACCACACTTGTTCATGTAGTATATTTTGGCGAAATGTGAAACTATTTAAAATATATTATGTCAACATGTGTGACTAGATGAAATGATTTAAGACTAAGAGTAGTATTGGTCTTTCTGATCATATTATTATAATAAAACAATAATATTATTTTCATATGAGAGTGTTGCATATCTACCAATCATTTTTAAAATAATTGATATGATTAATGCTTCTACGTCAACATTGAGTTTGTAAAAATGAAACTTATAAAAATTAAATTGTTTTTAAAGAAAAAAAAGAAAAATACGTACTTGTGATATTGTTGACCCTCTTCAAAGACATGCACGTGAGGATATCAATGTTCTTCACTAATTTTAAGAGTCTGTGACACTTCTTCACCATTGCAGTCACACAGGGTTGGTCGTGTTTATTTCGTTTATGATTTTGTGGAACGAGAGAGGGAGAGACTCAAACCAAATCATATAATAAGAGCATAACAAACAAACTAGATAATTTCTCTGCTTCCAAATAGATCGCACACACCACGCCATCGTAGAAAAGCTTACCCATTTGGGATATGAGGAATCCATCGATCATCTTCGTCAGCAGCAGCAAAAGGAGGTAGTTCTAGATTAATATTGGCGATGACGACGACAACCCCATGATGCTGCAATAAATAGTAATTTTTGAGAATTATCAATGTAAGTGGAGCATTTTAATTCAGTTTCATCTTATTGTTTAGTTTGTTTAACTTCAAAATTTCCCAGTTTATCGACTTCATGAACTACTTCTCTTGTCTTTTTCACACAACATGATTATGCATGCTTCATTGCCACAAAATTGATTGAGGATCAGAAAACAGAACTTGGAATCTTATAGAAGTTCCTTCAACCCAAATCCACTATCAAGAGTCTGAGAACTCATTTCATTTCTGATATGAAGGTGGATAAGGGCCTGTTTGCTAAGGGAATTGTCAGGGGGAATGCTGATAAAAGGAGTAATGCTACTTATAATATTGCCAGCGTAATAGCCGCGTACAGCACTAATGTGTGAGGCATGCATTAACCATAAAAGATTTGAAATTCAAAAATCAAACCATAACCTACAATATATGTCTATCACGTTATTGGTGCTACAATCTTAGTCCACTTCTGATTTTGAGTGTATGGGTTAAGAATTTGGTGCCTCAACATAGTTAAACTTCAGCCCCCATTTTAGTGAACACCCACTACATTCATTTTGAATAATTTGCACTTTCATATTATGGCAGATGTTGATTTGGGCTGCAATCCCAAGTATAAGAGATTCGGAAATGACCCCTTCAAGTACTGTTCTTCACTTCCTTATCTTTTTTCAGTACCTTCCGAGGCTATATCTTATCTTTCCCCTCTCCTATCAAATTGTCAAGACCAATGGACTTGTGATGGAAACAGCATGGGCTGCAGCAGTATATAATCTGATGCTCTATATGTTGGCAAGTCACGCAAGTTACTTCTATAAATCACTTTCTTGACAGAAACTTGTGATGCTTTCAATAAGTTGTTCTTCACATACTGAAATTATTTGAGCAATTCTCCATTATCTAAAAAGATTTTTTTTTTTCGGTAAACAAATTTTATTGATAGGAATAGGCATAGCCAAGTAAACGGGACATAAACAAGAGCAACAACTAGTTTGAAACTATCCCTTTGCCTGGATAACATGATACAGTTTGAAACTGAAAAAATGTTCCATCATGTTAGTCCCTGTCATTTGAAGGAACTTTCATACTTCCAAATGGAACTATCATGAGAAAGAATCAGTGCCAACGAAGATGACAAATTACAACACTCTCCTCTTTCTGAAATTCTTAGGGTGAATTGGAAATTGTTAGCTAATAGATTCATCTCAGATGCTATTTTAAATATCTATCTGGTCTCTCTTCTGAATCATTGATTCATTATTTGCTTTCAACTAAGTTTGCACTCCACTATTTTGTAGTCTAACCAATTATGTATTGATATTGCAGCTCTTTGGGGCAGAATCTCTTCACCAGCACTTATATTGGAGAAATTAATTTTGCTGTTATCATTGCAATAATTGGATTGGTGCTTTTGCTTTGCTTATAGGTAACATGCAGGTAAGTGTAGCTTGTAGAGAACTTTCTACAGGCCCTAGAAAATTATCTCTAGCATAGGCTTTTGTCTGCTTGTGTTAGGCCTCACAAAAGTTTCAAAACTAGATGTATTTTAGATTTTCTATGGACGATCCATACCAGTTCAAGCTTTTTTAACTATTCTGTTGAATCATTTTCACCATAAACTTGTTCCACCATGTTTTCACTAAAATGGGTTATTGATCTGAGCCTGAAGAGGACTGAGAAAGATGCAACAATGCATGCCTCTTCATTTGGCCACTGGTAAGTAAAAAAACAGGGGGTCCACAAAAAGTGAAACCAAGCATGCCAATAAGAGTATTTTGTTCCATCTGTTCAGAACAGTTCCTCGAGGATCCAATATTATCTTCTCCACCACATCGTAATCTTCAGAGAAGACTCTGGAGAGTTCTCTTCCATCAAAGGACTTGCTTGTTGCATCCTTTTCCTTTTAGTAATATCTTGTTCACATTCTTTATATATGTATTTTAGTTATAAGGCTATGAGCCTATATTGATACTATTTTGCTAGTATTTTTTTTTTTAAATTTTTTAAAAGACTATTTTCGATGAGAACAAATTGTCAGAAATATTTTTTTAATGCTGAAAAAAAAATATTTCCTAGCATATTTATTGTCTGAAATAGGCATTTCCGCTAACATTATTCATCACAAAAAACATTTCTTGCAAGCAAGCTCCACTCGTGTGTGACATTTTTTACAAAAATTCTATATTTCCAACGACTCTCATATGCGAAAAATAATAGTATTTGATACATCAATTAAATTCGCGGCTACTAACAACATCTATTGCCAGTTATTTATAAGGAGTCTCCTGCGAGTCAAAATTGCGGAAAATAATCATTTCTGGCAATGGACAAAAATTCTTGTGGAAAAAAGACATTTTTGTTGTAGTGGGCCATGCTGCAGCAAAGTGGGCCTTAGGGGGGTCGTGGACGCCGAAGGAGGAATTCTCGCCAATTACATCAATGAGGAAGGCGAGGGGCGACGGCCGGCGGACCTTCCCCAAGTGTGCCGGCCTATCAGTTAATGCAAATTCTAAGGTTTGTATTTATTATTATAATTGTTTTATGAATGTTGTCTATTGATCTTCTATTTCTTATTCAACTTCTTCATTTCGATCGGTGACTGTTCATGTGTTGAACTAATTGCGGTCATGATCATCTGATGATGATCTATATATATAATTGTACGTACGTTAAGTACTGTTGTACACATGATGAAACAAATTAAGCATATAAATATATGGAAAATTTTTAATATGATCATATTATATATATAGTACTTTCGATCTGAATGGATATTTTTAATAATTAGCTAGCTAGTGTGTCATGCATGAATATGCAGCTTTCGTTTCATAAGCGGTAGATCAACGCGTACGTTAGCACATTCATCGGTAGCATGATCAATATTATGATCTTAGATCACGATTAAAATCATCAAAGAGACACGCATTGTTGATGCCTTTATCGTGACGGCAGTGGCCAATAGTTAATCACATGATCCTTGTTTCACAATTTGATGGTGGTTGTGGTGTCCACCGGCCTACGTCAAAGGAAACTTTGGGGAGAAGTTTCATTATAAAATAAATAAAATACAAGCTCTCAAGCTCTCTTTTTACTAGGTTACAGTCGATGAAGGGAGAAATAGAAATACTTAGAGAGAGAAGGCCAAGAGGAAGTCCCCTGCCCGCCCCTACTGCTCCTACCAACCTTTTGTTTAACTTCTGCATTTTTTTCTTCTCTGAGCTTTGTGCATGTCTCGTTCAATCAAATCTCTCTATAAGTTTAATTATTGTAAGGCCCACTGTCAGATTTTATTCCTATACTGTTGGGGGACAAAACCTGATAATGGGTACCACATTAATTAAAACAAAAGAAAATGTTAGTATGTCGTGAGTTTATCCTTCATTTTTACTGTTTATGTGTTTTAATTTTTTTTATTTAATAATTAAAAACATAATTTTTAATATATTGATATATTTTTTTATCTTTTAAACATTTTTAAAAAATTAAAAATAAAAAAATAATTTTGTATTAGTAATCATGGCTAGTAATCAAAACTAGGCGGAATACTAACGGAGTCTAAAAGATAAGTCAAAGAAGTGTTGATTGGACATGCCACAAGGCTCGATACGAAAAAGTGTGAAAGTTGACGGAAGAGAAAACATAAGGAAACATATAACCACATAATATATACTTTTTCATAACACTGTATATAATTATGTTTTCAAAGACGTATTTCACATACAATAATAGTAATAATAAGATAGTAAAATACTATTATTATTACTTAATAACAAAAAGCGATATAACCAGCTATATGTATAAGAGTAATTAAAATAGACGGTATAACCGATCATATATATGATAAAACAAAGAAGATAAAAGAGATATATAAAATCAGCTTCATTTATAAAATAATACTTACAAAGACACTAATTTTCAGAAGAGTTGAAGACAGAAGACATATAGAAATAGAGTTTGGTTTACAAAAGGTTGGCTTGAGAGAGACTTGGGAGAGTTGGGAGGACGAGAGAGAGAGGATAAGGCTTCAGATGCGGAATTTCTGAATACCTTCCATTTGCTACTAACTCCTATATCTATAGACACTAAAACAGTGCAACACAGTACAACATAGTAACTCTTAATAATACATGAACAGTACCAATACGTGAAAACCAGTCTGTACAAATAGTAACTCAAACAATAACTCTAATAATACATGAATAGTACCAACTCGTGAATAATATATACAAAGTCGATTGTTGTTTTCCTTCGAAGAGATAATATTCCTGACAACTTTAATCTGTCATGTTGACTAATTGAGAGTGTAGTAATATTTTAGAATCACATAATCTGAGGGTCATAATTAGCAAATTTCAGATCAAACGGATCTTGAGAATCCATCAGTGGTACTGGATGATAGGGCGAATAATCTTGAGAAGGAGAGGCCTGATGGGCTGCAGGCTGCTGTAATAGAGATAATTTGGTTGGATTCTGTGCATCTTCTTCATCATCACTATCTGAGACTTGTGACATCGCTTCAGCTAATTTCTTCAAATCTTTCTTGCTAGTAATGGATGCTAATTGTGCCTGGAACCTACTCCGTTGGACTAGCACTTCTGGAGCTTTGGTAATTTTTGAAAACATTTTTAAAATATGATCATAATTGTATTTTTCCCACCATTTGACAGAAACTTGGCGGGTTAAGAACATAATGGTTTTGAGAGAGAGATGAGGTTTGATAACATATTCCCACTTCATAATCCAATTTAATTTTGTTTTGAGAAAGAAAAGAAGAAGTGGTGAGTAATGATTTAATGCTGGTGGACTGTCATTTTGTGAAGTGAAAATTTGAAGACTTTCTTAGAGGGGAAGTGGAAGGAGAAGAGGTTCGGGTCCATAATAATCCCACCAGAGTGAAAACTATTTAAGGAGTGTTTTAATTTCTTGTAATATGTCAAAATGAAGGAACTATGAATGACGCAAATTTTTATTTTGTTTTAAAAAAAATTTTGTCCATACTTGCTGATAATCATAATAATCATAATATGGCAGATTATAGGGTTAAGAAAACTTTCTTGTTAAACAGGAATTTTTTCCCCATTGTTCCAGAGTGAGAACCTGTTTAATGATGACTTTATGAAAGGCAATAATTGGAGATGCAAGTGGAGATGGTTGAGTTTGAAGGGAATAAGGGATCTCAGAAAGAATAATTGAGTCGGAGTCTACTAATATGTATTCATAAAAATTTTGAATTTTTTTAATTATTGAGTAAAAATGAACAAGGAGAATGTTCATTTTTATGAATTTGTATTAGTAGACTTCGATTCAATTATTCTCTCTGAGATTCCTTGTTCCCTTCAAATTCAACCATCTCCACCTGCATCTCCAATTATTGCCTTTCATAAAGTCACCATTAAACAGGTTCTCACTATGGAACAATGGGGAAAAAATTTCTATTTGACAAGAAAGTTTTCTTAACCCTATGATCTGCCATATTATGATTATTATGATTATCAGCAAGCATGGACAAAAATGATTTTAAAACAAAATAAAAATTTGCGTCATTCATAGTTCCTTCATTTTGACATATTACAAGAAATTAAAACACTCCCTACATGGTTTTCACTCTGGTGGGATTATTATGGACCCGAATCTCTTCTCCTTCCTCTTCCCTTCCAAGAAAGTCTTCGAATTTTCACGTCACAAAATGACAGTCCTCCAGCATTAAATCATTACTCACCACTTCTTCTTTTCTTTCTCAAAACAAAATTAAATTGGATTATGAAGTGAGAATATGTTATCAAACCTCATCCCTCTCTCAAGACCATTATGTTCTTGACCCGCCAAGTTTCTGTCAAATGATGGAAAAAATACAATTATGATCATGTTTTAAAAATTTTTTCAAAAATTACCAAAGCTCCAGAAGTGCTAGTCCAACGGAGTAGGTTCCAGGCACAATTAGCATCCATTACTAGCAAGAAAGATTTGAAGAAATTAGTTGAAGCGATGTCACAAGTCTCAGATAGTGATGATGAAGAAGATGCACAGAATCCAACCAAATTATCTCCATTATAGCAGCTTGCAGCCCATCAGGCCTCTCCTTCTCAACATGCCTCTCACTCAACCGCCTCTCCTTTTTAAGATTATTCACCCTATCATCCAGTACTACTGATAGATTCTCAAGATCCGTTTGATCTGGAATTTGTTAATTATAACCCTCAGATTATGTGATTATAAAATATTACTACGCTCTCAATTAGTCAACATGACAGATTAAAGTTGTCAGAAATATTATCTCCTCGAAGGAAAACGACAATCAACTTTGTATATATTATTCACGAGTTAGTACTATTAATGTATTATTAGAGTTACTGTTTGAGTTACTGTTTGTACAGACTGGTTTAAACGTGTTGGTACTGTTCATGTTTTATTAAGAGTTACTGTGTTGTACTGTGTTGCACTGTTTTAGTGTCTATATATATAGGAATTAGCAACAAAGGGAAGGCACTCAGAAATTCCTCATCTGAAGCCTTGTCCTCTTTCTCTCGTCCTCCCAACTCTCCCAAGTCTCTCTCAAGCCAACCTTTTGTAAACCAAACTCTCTTTCTACATGTCTTCTGCCTTCAACTCTCTGATAATTAGTCTCATTGTAAATATTATTTTATAAATGAAGTTGATTTTATATATCTCTTTTATCTTTTTTTTTTATTATTATTATACATATGGTCGGTTATACCGCCTGCTTCAATTGCTCTCATACATATGGCTGGTTATACTACTTTCTGTTATTAAGTAATAATAATAATAATAATTTACTATTATTACTATACTATTATTACTATTATTACTTGGGAAATACGTCTTTGCTAGCCAGACCAATTCAAATGAATAATGAATTATTAGAATTTTGTAAAAAAAAGATTAATGATTTATTAACAAAATGATTAATTAGGAAAAGTAAGTCATCCTGGAGTTGTGCTGCCTTTTATGTTAAAAAACGACAGAATTAGAAAGAGGAGTTCTTTATAAAATATTTTAAAAAAGTAACATCATTTTATAAAAATTCATTTATTTTAAAACACAATTATAAAATATATTGTGAAAAATATTGTGTGAGTATCACTACTCAAAACATAAAGGAAGGGCTACAACAGAGAAAAGAGAGAGACTTTGACTTCCATATTTAGTTTCTCCATGTAATTGATAGTTTCTCCATGTAATTGAGAGTGTTGATGCAGAAAAAAGCGCACAACAGGCTGGAAAGAGAGAAAGAGCCATTCCTGACCCACTGGTCGACTTGGGCCTTGATCAGTGTCATTTGGAGCCCTTGGTAGTATTTTGGTACTGCTGTACGATGTCGATGCTTATGTACTTGGCAGTGAATGGAAAACAAGTACAGAGAAAATAAGAGAAATAGACACATAAATTTACGTGGTTTGGCATTATGCCTATGTCCACAGGCGTTTGGGAAGGAAAAATCTACTATAATATATTTGTTTATAGTTTCTCATGGCCTCTCATTGTTCACTGTACAAAGAAAGCTGGAGATTTTCTTACTGGGGAAGATGTCTCCTCGAAAGGTTGAAGAAGAAGAGAGCCTGGTTGGTCATCTGGTCCCTTGCTTTTATCTCATCCCCCTTGAGCGGGCCTACCTGCCTGCCATGATGTGACTGGTCCCTGTGCGTGTCTGTCAGCGGGGGTAAGGTCTGACCCTTGGCGTATCTGAGCATCCTTTCCTTTTCTCACTTCCTTCTGACACCCTCCTCTTACACCTTTTGCACCTATGGTCACTTCTTGTCTCCTATTCCATTCCTCTCCATTTTGTCCTCTAGTGTGACTTGGTGGGCTGGGTCTACCCTTCAACAAACTGGGTATTTTATCATCCATAGATGTCTGCGATTCTTAAGGTCAACTCGTTCCAACAAAGCCCTTGAGAATCTTTAAGATAAAATATGCAACATATGTCGTTTGTAAGAAAAAGAATTTCAGAAACGGGTTCTTTGTTCTCTATTTTGCTTGTGTTAAGCGATAAATGCCTACAAGGGTGAATTTAGGCGAGATGTGCGTGTGGTTGCCTACGATGCAAGAGCGGATGTGGTGGGAGGTATACTTGACTGCGTATGTTGTAAGCCCAGAGCTCGGGCTTGACGAGAGGTGGACTCAACGGCGTGAGATGCAAGCGCAGAGCTCGGATGTGGAGGAAAGTATACTTGACCGCGGAGCTCGGATGTGGCGAGAGGTATACTCGATCACGTATGATGCGAGTACGGAGCTCGGAAGTGGTGGGAGGTGGACTTGACCGTGTGAGATGTGAGTGCGGAGCTTGGATGTGGCAGGAGGTACACTTAACTGCGTGAGATGCGAACGCGGAGCTCGAATGTGGCGGGAGGTATACTCGACCGTGTGAGATGCCAACGAGGAGCTCGAATGTGGCGGGAGGTATACTCGACCGTGTATGATGCCAAATAGGAGCTCGAACATGGCAGAAGGTGGACTTGATCACGTGTGATGTAGAGCTCGGATGTTTCTTGTTATTGAGAAGTGTATGTTCGTTCGATGTTTTTGCTTTCAATTTACTATTAGTGTTGTAGTTTGTGTGAAGTAACCCACACAAAGCGATCAGAGGGCCGGTCGACCCACTGGGTCCACCTTAGGCGGTTGCCAAGCTTGAGGGTCTGTTAACTCTGAAGGCTCATTTTTGGAGGTAACCCGTTGGCAGCGGTTATGGCTCGAGTGTAACACTCGGCTTGATGGCACGAAGGTTGGCAAGTTTAGGGACTTGTGTCCGACTTAGGTCGTGTGGGTGAGCCCTGGGGCTTTAGCCCGACCAGTGCATTGTGGCAAGTCTAGAGACTCGGCTTGTTGTATGAATGTCTACAAGTCAAGGGACTTATGTCTGACTGGTTGTTGATGGAGCAGAGCTTGGAAGGCTCTAGCCATAGTCAATGCATCGCAGCGAGTCCAGAGACTAGGCTTGTAGCATGAAGGCCGGCAAGTCAAAAGACTTATGTCTGACTGACTGTCGATGGGGCAGAACTTGGAAGGCCTTGACCTTAACTAATGCATTGTGACGAGTCTGGAGACTCGGCTTGTAGCACGAAGGTCTCCAAGTTAGGGGACTTGTGTCTGAATGGCTGTGGATGGGGCAGAACTTGGAAGTCCCTGGCCCTAGCCAATGCATCATGATGAGTCCAGAAACTCAGTTTTGCTGGCTCGAAGGTTGAGAAGTTTAGGGACTTGTATTCGACCGTTGTGTGGTGGTGAGTCTAAGTACTCGGCTTTGCTGGTGCAGGGGTCGGCAAATCTAGGGATTTATGTTCGACTTTTGTGTTGCGGTGAGTCTAGGGACTCGGCCTCGCTGGCGCAAGGTGCTTGTCCGTGCAAGAAAAAATCAACTCAGTCAGCATCAATGACCCAAATCACAAAGTGGGGTGGCAAACCTGAATTGCTCTGCTTGAGCGGGGTGAAGGTTGGAGATGTGCCACTGTTGAGGCATGCAGGTTGTCATGTTTTGGTGATAAAGAAGATTCGGGTGCTTGTGATGCCATGCAACTTGTTTGGAGAATAAATGTTATTGTAGTGGATTATTACTTGACTAAAATTGGTTGAGCAGATTTGGGCTGACAAGTTGGTGGAGCATGTGCAACGTGCGCTGGGGGCAGGGTTGTTCCTTGTTCTCCACTACGTATACCGTGCATGGCTTATGCATGGTGCACGTTCCACATGCGTGGCACACGCTTAAAACACTGGTTGTTAGCTGTTGGAAAGTTGCTCGCCGAGTGAGGTGATTGTGCCAGCATGCTCGTTAGTGCCAAACAATTTGTCCAGAATGAGTTATATTGGGACGTTTGGGCTGCGCCTGTGCCGGGCTATGTGGCTGGTGTTCCACATCACAGGAAGTAGTTTTGTTAGTAGAAATAAATTCACACAAATTTTGAGAAAGACAAACCAAAGAGTTTTTAGTCCCTGTAGCCAATTTTTGCTTGACCGAAAATTGTCCGCAGCTAGTTGCAATTTCTTCGCCTTCTTCTTCTTCTTCTTCTTCTGCTTTCTCTCTTCTTTTTAACCCATGCAGTGCGGTATAACTTTGGCCATGTGGGTGACTATGCAATGTGTTGCCCGATGAGGCTAGTGCAGCTGAGGTACTGCACTTGATCAGATGGGTCTCGTGCATATGAGGAATTGCCTCGAGCAAGTGAGTCCCATGTAGATGAGTCCCAAGTAGAGGAGATCCCATACAAATG
>QEOT01123937.1:31710-106613 GCA_003123785.1 Pterocarya stenoptera | reverse complement strand
ACTTATTAAAGCTGTTGCACTTTCTATTCCTACTTATTTTATGAGCTGCTTTAAGCTTCCTATGTCTTTGTGCACTGAGCTAGAGAATTTAATTGCTAAATTCTGGTGGGGTCAACAAAATGAAGAAAACAAAATTAGATGGATTAGTTGGAAGAAACTGTGCAAATCAAAAGGCCAGGGTGGGATGGGTTTCAAAGATTTGCACACGTTTAATATGGCTCTTCTTGCTAAGCAGGGAAGGAGAATTCTAAAGGAGGAAAATTATTTGCTTCATAAAGCCAAGTATTTCCCAACATCAAGCTTTAAAGATGCAAAGATAGGTGCTGCTCCTTCCTATGTATAGAGGGGAATATGGGAGGCAAAGAGTTTACTTTTAGAAGGATGTCGATGGAGAGTAGGTGATGGTAAGGCCATCAATATTTGGACTGATTACTGGTTGCCTCAGCACAAACTTATCCCAGTCCTAGTTTCTGCATCAGAAGTTCAACTGGATTGGACAGTTTCTAAGCTAATTGATGAGAACACTAAGAGGTAGGATATGGAAAAGATCAAACTGCATCACAAGTTCAACAGGATTGGACAGTTTCTGAGCTAATTGATGAGAACACTAAGAGGTGGGATATGGAGAAGATCACTAGGCTTTTACCCCCAAGAGAAGCCTATGAAGTCTTCAAGATATCACTTGCTGCTAATAACAGACTTGATACTATGATTTGGGAACCTGAGAAGAATGGTTTGTTTAGTGTTCGAAGTGCCTACAGATTGTTCTTAGCATCTTGTGGAGAGAGACAGTTAGGTGAGGTATCATATGGAGATGAGCAAAGAAGGATGTGGAGGAAAATTTGGAATCTGCATATACCAAACAGAGTGAGAATTTTTGCTTGGAGGGTCTGTCATAACAGTTTACCAACTCTAAAGAACTTACAAGCAAAGAAGGTGGTGACAGATGTAAGGTGCAGATGGTGTAACATGGAGGAGGAAGATATCAATCATGCCTGACTTTATTGTCCTAGTATCCAAGAGGTTCTGTTTTCTCAGCT
This sequence comes from Pterocarya stenoptera, assembly GCA_003123785.1. Classification (NCBI taxonomy): domain Eukaryota; kingdom Viridiplantae; phylum Streptophyta; class Magnoliopsida; order Fagales; family Juglandaceae; genus Pterocarya; species Pterocarya stenoptera. Next base: position 105,573 of record QEOT01123937.1, on the reverse strand, counting down.
CACTTTCTTAAAGGATAATGTTGTACAGACATATTTTATCCATATTGTGGAGAAAACAATTCGAAGGAACAAAACTGGGGAGTTGGAAAAACTTTTCTTATGTGCTTGGGGAATTTGGTATAGCAGAAACCAATTAATATTTGAGAACAAAAGGATTTGTCCAGCACAAGCAGTAGATCATGCCCTCTCAGTANTTGGAAAAACTTTTCTTATGTGCTTGGGGAATTTGGTATAGCAGAAACCAATTAATATTTGAGAACAAAAGGATTTGTCCAGCACAAGCAGTAGATCATGCCCTCTTAGTGGCAAAGGAGCTTGAGGATGTTGCAGCAGAAGTGAAACTTGGTTCTAAACCTCACTGTGGTTAGATCCACCCACTTGTGGGTAGCCTAAAGTTAAATGTGGATGGAGCTCTATTTCATGATCAAGGCAGATCTGGTGTGGGGATGATACTCCGGGATGAAAATGGGAAGGTGCTTTTTACAGCTAGTAAGCCCGAGCATGAGATCATTGATCCTATGGAAGTGGAATTTCTGGCATTACTCAAGGGCTTGCAGTTATGTGTACCTTTGGGAATTCATGATCTTCAAGTAGAAAGTGATGCTCTCTTGGTTGTGCAAGAGCTTTTAAAAGGGGAGAAATCTATGTCTATTTGAGGAAGTTTAGTTCTTGAAATTAGGAATTTGTTATTGAGATTTCCTAAAGTTGTATTACAGCATAGAGGCCGTACGGCCAATGCTGCTGCTGATTGTTTGGCAAAGTATACTTGGCATCTTCATGACTTAATGGTATGGTGGGACTCTTTCCCTGCAGAGGTTTCACATATCATTGAGCATGATGCTTTGTAGTTATGTTTTTTCATATGAATGAAGATTGTGTTATTATTAAAAAAAAAAAAAAAACATAGGAACAGGATGGGATTAAAATGCCGAGTGTAGTGGACAATTTTTTCATGTACACAGTCCACGGATGTTCCAACAGAGGAGAGTCCTCAGTCTTCGTGTATTTTTATTTATTTTATTTTATATGAATAGTTCTCATACTTCGTATCTTCAATATCTTCTTCCAAAGTCGATTGCTCCCTATATTAATCAATGCGTCCATCCACATGCACATGTCGTTTTTTGGTTCTTTAAAACTGAGGAAAACAAGGTAAACGGCGGCGGATTTATCACTAATAATAATAATAAAAAAATGGTAACGTGTCGTGCTAACATTGGATAACATTGAGGCTCTTCCTATTTGTTTTTTCCTAGTCCCGCAGGTTCCAGCTACCATCTAATATATATCATACACATATACTTGACTGCACGATGTGTCCTCATACGTTAACATCATATTTATACCAATAGATGTTAAGTTTTTCTGTTCTATTATTATTTTCTTCTGTGATTTTTGTATGATATTCTAATATTAGTTAATTAGAAATTATATTTACAATTTTAACGTATATATCTTTTAAAAAATAAAAAAATAAATAAATATGATATCTACTTGAAAATTTTAATTTTTTAATAATGGGTTCCACCTTTTTTTTTTTTTTTAATTGGTGTACGCGACCTACACATTTTAAAATTATATCTAACATTACTCTTAGTTAATATGCTCACTTTTTTTTTTCCCTCAAGAATTCAGATCCTAATGTAATACAATATTCATATAAATTTTTCACAACCAATCAAGGTCATAATCATTTCATCAAAAAGAATTTTATAACAAAGTTTGTAACTTATAATAAAAAAAATTTATGTTTTGAAATAGAGTTTATAAAGTTAATTAGGATGCAGCTATAAAAATGTTGTAAGACTTATTGAGCAATAAAATTATTTCTTATATATATATAATCTTAGCAAAGACTTTATTCAAAATTTAATATGTTTTTAATATTAAATATAAAAAATATATTTTATTGAATCTTGGAGGTTTATCCATTAAATGAGAGTTTAATATACTCAATGCTAAATTATTAATGCTGTTTTTTGCAATATAAGATATTGACTGTCAACTTTCTTTTAAATTTTAAATAAAAATATGTCGTAAAAAGATGATAATATAGTTATTAGAATTTTTACTTCTAAGTTCTAAATATCTCATCACTTTTACAAAATTGAAAAAAATCCAAAAAAGATTTTATGATAACTTCAACATTACGTAATAAAATTTGAGAATAATGACAGTTATAATTGAAAATTTAATAGATTATGGACATTGATGAACTTTGCAATACCGCAAGATTTGAATGAAAGAAATATCTCTCTCGGAGGCGTGACAAAACCGTGACCACTGCTGCTTTGCGCGTTGTTGACAGCGGCCGACTCGCCGGTTTCTATGTCCGACTTCCATTGAATTCGAATTTTGAGTAAAGCTTTCACACCGAAGAAGCTTCGTAAATCTTCAAATTCGACGGTAATTCAATAAAAAGTTGGAAAACCCGTTTCGCATACCCCTTAAAATTCGAAAGGACGAGCAGTTTCAGTGAGAGAGACAGCGGAATGGGGGTGGACTACTACAATATACTGAAAGTGAGCCGGAATGCGAGCGAGGAGGACCTGAAGAAGGCGTACAAAAGGTTGGCGATGAAGTGGCACCCGGATAAGAACCCGGCCAACAAGAAGGAGGCCGAGGCCAAGTTTAAGCAGATATCCGAGGCCTACGACGTCCTCAGCGAACCTCAGAAGCGCCAGATCTACGACCTCTACGGCGAGGAAGGCCTCCAAGCGGCCGAGTTTTCTGGGCTTAATTCCGCTGGCGGGCCATTCGCCGCAGGTAACTCTGGGCTCCGGTACAACCCCCGAGATGCTGAGGACATTTTCGCCGAGTTTTTCGGCGGACCTGTTGTCGGCGGGAGTAGGTTCAGCAATGTGAAGGAAGTCGGGAGGAACCAGGTGAAGAAGAAGGCGAATCCGAAGGCGGCGGCTGTCGAGAGCAAATTGCTGTGTAGCTTGGAGGAGCTTTACAAGGGTTGTCGTAGGAAGATGAGGATCTCGCGCTCTGTTCCTGATGAGTTTGGGTACGTTGCTTTTTATTTTATTCTATTTATATTTTTCGAAATCTAGTAATAAAATGGCCTTCCATTCGGATACCAATGTCTACATATAACTGCGCAAGAGAGATTACAAATTCTCCGTAGTGTTTGAAATGGCAAAGATCTATTTTGCTGACGCCAAAATAATTGGTGGATATGGAGATGTCAAATTGATAGGCCAGCTTGGGTTTTCCTTTGTCAAATTAACTCCGTTTGGATACCATGAGTATCTCAGATGATCTGCGAAGAGTAGTAAGAATAGTTTGTGAATATTAGTGAAATGGTCTGAAAATATCTGTTGGTAGGGCGAATTGAGCTTCTCTTATCGTGGGTGGTTTATATAATTTGTAGGGATGAAGAAAGCAGAATACTTTGGAGTTAAAAGTGATTAACAATGTTTGTCTTTATTAAACACAATTTTTTCATTTTGAGTGCCACGGTTCAGGTTTCTAGATTATGTGATCTTCTAGGTAGCAGCAACATGAAATATTTCGGGGATAAATTACCACATTTGGTGGAATATATTTGGCGTGAAGTCTCACCATCTTCATTATGTGACTCAGTGTATAAAGTTTGTATGAGTTCATGAGGAAAATTACTCACTATTCCCCTCGTTCTGTCCTACCTTTTGGTTATTAACCATGTATATAAAAGATGAAGATTCCTTGGTGATCATTCTTGGGCTGCCCCCATGATATTGTACTTGGGTTTTTTCCCGATGAAATTTTCACTTACCCACCGAACATTGGCTGCCTATTCTCTATTTCCCACTTCGATGTCACTTCAGACACACAAGCCAAAGCGTGCAAATATTTTAGTTCTGTCTGTTTTCTGATTCCAGTCAACCTATAGACAGTGAAAGGTCGAGCATATATGATTTATGCTATGTCATGACTCATGCATTGTGTTTGAGAGTGTTTGTTGAGCTTTCTTCAATGAAAGTTCAAGCATATATATTATGCTTTCCCTGAATTGTGTTTGTCTATTTACTGAGCTTTCTTCACTTCAGTGCCATGCACTTTGCTTTGCTTTGCTTTATAGAAGAGAGACCGTTGGCTCGAGAGTGAAAGCAAGCGTATTTTGTAGAAATGATACCATTGTATTTGTGAAGAGGGAGTAGGAGTTATATAATTATATTGACTAAAAGTTGGCTCTTTGGTTTCCTCAAAGTGAAAACATCTGCTACTGTGTTATTTAAAAGGTGAACAGCCCCCAGTGGCAAAATCCCCCACTCCCGTGGTAAGCTGCCTTGGATATAAGGAATTTCTTGAAAAAAAAGGCAATGTCTGGTATGGGAATAAGATCTTTATATCGATAAGTAGGACTCATCCTGTGTAGGAATATCTGCTGTTTCTCCCGCAATTGTTTTAGAGAGAGGATATAACTTATACATATATCTATAGGCTTTAAAGATTATAAAGGGTAGATAGAAATCTAAGGGGATGTCTATTCTACTCTAATCTTCAATGTATGTCAATAAAATCTCTGGTCTTTCAGGTTTTTGTTGGTTACTGGTTGAATTTACAAAGCAAGCTTGTGTTGGTTAGGTTCATTGGTTGTGGGCATTGTCGGAACTGCTTCCCTAAGTTCCTGCCTGGTTGGATTACTAGACTGTAATTGACATTGTCGGTTTCTTTCTAGAATACCTTAGCTATGCAAAGAATTAAGGGACTAAGTAACTGCTGGAACTTTGTGATGTCCTTATTGGCTCTTTTTTTTTTCTTAAATGCCTCTGCATATATTTAGTATGATTTTTTTTTTTTCTTTTCTGCACTGCTTCACATACAAGCAATCTTTTTGCAGTAGGCCGAAGACTGTAGAAGAAATTTTAAAAATAGATATCAAGCCTGGTTGGAAGAAGGGTACGAAAATTACTTTTCCAGAGAAAGGCAATCAAGAACCCGGTGTTACTCCGGCTGATCTAATCTTTGTGGTGGATGAGAAACCTCATGCCATTTTCCTGAGAGATGGAAACGATCTGGTGGTTAATCAGGAAATATCACTATTGGAGGCTCTGGCTGGGGTCACTCTTAATTTGACAACCTTGGATCAAAGGAATCTTGCAATCACGATAACTGATATTGTAAAACCTGGCCATGAGATAGTGATGCCAAATGAAGGAATGCCCATCTCAAAGGAACCCAGCAAGAAAGGAAACCTTGTAATTAAGTTTGACATCGTGTTCCCTTCGAGGCTCACAGCAGAACAGAAATCTGACTTGAGAAGGGCTCTGGGTTGAGCTGATAACTGGTTCTGACTTGCGAATCTTGCAATCTCAAGGAACTCTGAATTAACATTGTATGGTACGGTCAGTTAAATGTAAATATGTGGTTCACTAATAAAAAGGAAGATTGTGTATAGTAGTAGGAAGGAGGTTTGAACGGATGTCAATTTTTTGTTGATACTTTTGTTGGTAGCATAGGAAAAACTAGCACCCTCAGCTACTGCCTTGGTTGTCACTAGATGTTTTTGGTTTAATCTATTAAAATTATAGCATGCCACGAATGTAAATTCTATAGGAGGTTCATGGTCTTCCAGTGCCACTCTCTGTTTTATTTTTCTTTGTAAAATCAGTTGGTTTAAGGAGTGGTTTTTTCACCATAATCGATTATGTTCGTCAGTTTTTAGTAGATACATCTCGATCTAAATATGGTATTTGTAGCATTTTCCAGTGAAGACGTTCCGAAAAAATGAAATAAACAGGTGATTAGGATGAGCTGCGTCTGTAAAATTGGGGGGCTCTCTGAATATCGAAGAGCCTCTCCGACTCTCTTTGAACTAAATAAATATTCTACATTTGTAGTGAATGGGACTGAAATCTATAAACTCTAATGCTATTATGGGTTATAATTAACATTCTAAACTCTAGTGTCATACTTTTATGTCGGGGAACTTCTCCAAAACAGGATCTTTTAGACCTACTCTTGCAGAGTAAATCTCAATCCCGTGCACCATACTCTCGGAAGTTTCCCTACACAAATTTGGTTAAATCGCTAACTTTTCATCAGAAAGTGTGGCCTCTAAAAATTATTTGCACTCAAAGGGATTTGAACCTTGAACCTGAGGGAGTATATCCCAAACCCAAGGCCTTTATCACTTGAGCTAACCCCTAGGAGTTTAAACTCTTCACTTTCGTCAACAATCGAATCAGATAAGAAAATGTAAGCAGGAGCCAACAGATTTGATTCATGAGCTAAAGCACCGCTCACCCACAACCAAGAACTCTTGAATGCTTATCAAGAAGATGGTGCAGCTGATGACAATTTGTTATAGTTAGATGTCAGTCAACCACAAAAACGCCAAAATAATATACGTGCAGTGGTCCTGGCATTGCACTTTTGAATAAGTAACGTTGCAAAAACCTACTTTTTTCTCGTAAGGTTTCCGATGAAAATCTTTTTCAACAACCGAACAGAAAGAGGGTGGTCCGGGATGCTGAATTCACCAACAGCAACCAACATTCAAAACATGTTTTTGTGCAAAGCAAAACACATTTTAACCACCCACCTAGAAAGATTGTACCAAATTCACCATAAAAAACCTGGTGAGTAATATCAAGAACGCACCCCAATATCAGCCGGGGGCATGACCACTTTGAACTTCTGAACCATGGTTGTCGTAGGACGGCCCACCACCCCTTCCCCTATTGTTATAAAAATTCCTAGGGTAATAATTTCCAGGCTGCTCATAATATTGGTTGCGACCATTCTGATAGGGCCCACTTCCCCTGCCATTTCCTCGACCTCCATGGCCATTGGAATAACCCTGGCGGCCACCCCCACTACCACCACGGCCACCTCTTAGGTACTGGTTCTGATACGTTCTTCTGGGAATGTATTGCTGCCCCTTTGACTGTGGATCTATCTCATTATGCTCCAGTTCTGCGAGTGATTTGATTTGTTCGCGTTGAACTGAGACTACCTCTGAAGCATTTTCTGTCACTTCTTCATCCTGCCAAGTAGAAAACCTACCCATTTCATTCAAAGGCAAAGAAAATATTGCAGCAACGAGGGTTAGATTAAGGTAAATTAGAGCACCTCTTGTAGCTCATCCACAGGACTATACTCATCATCCCCGGTTTCGTGTTCTTGAAAATTTGCCAAGTCTTGGTCCTATAGAAGACACAAGTAACTTAGAAGAAAATTAATCAAGGGGGTGAAGTTTCAAATTTTAAATTAGCACTCAAGGTAAATAGCTAGCAAGACATACTCTCTCCTCTCCCACAATAGAGAAAATATTACAAATGGGACGCATTCCAATTAGAGCAGCTTTCTAAATCACCATTACATATACTAAAAAAGCGGGTTTGAATTTGAAGAGAGGTTGCTTCAAATTTAAGGTAATTCAGGAAGTACATTTTCTATTCTGTGACCACCTAAAGAGAAAAGTATATTATCTATTGTGGTACTGAGGGAGTATAAAGCAATCTTAATCAGAAAAGAAAAAGGTAAAATTTACAATTTTTTTGATTGGTAGAAAGGCTGAAGTTGCGATTGACCCAAATATTGTATTGTAATTATTATTTTGCTAAAAAAATTCTCTTAGCTGTTGTAATGGAGGGGAAGAGCTAGACTTTTTGTATCCAAAGCCATAGAGCTGAATGTTGACATTAACAAAATAATGGGATTCCTTCCACACTTTTAGGTAAAAATGAACTTGGCTCTGTACGTAAAATGATGGGATAGTGGAACCATTAGTTAAACAACAGTAAGGTTCAATATTTTGAGGCAAAAGTTGACTTGGACTACAACACGTTGAGAAGACAGGTTAAAAAGTATGACCACACGGCACACATTCTTTCAGCAAAATTGAAAACGAGAACTCCAGTTATGTGAAGTGATGCTCTTGCAGGAAGGCCTCAGCTTCTCAGGACTATGCTTCGAATATTGTGTTTGGAACGATTTTAGAATAGTGTCATGAAGCATCCCCAGATGCTCTCAAGAACAATGCTCACAACAAGCATACAATCTTATCCTATGTCCTCATAATTTCTAACCCATTGATTTGCGCTTTTGCAAGCAAGCACATTCTGGATCACACATTTATACGACTCCATCTCATAGATAGTGCACACTTTGGAAACACTGACACTTACCACTTAACATCAAATGATCATGACATTGCTGCTGACAACCATGCTGAGATGCCCTAACTATAATATACACTGTTGCTAGCATTCAGAACCTAATTAAATTTGGCTACAAAAATCATGAGATAAAAACCTAAAATGCAAGTTAAGGAAGTATTATTGTTTTATAAGTAAAATTTTATTAATAAAAAAGAAAAATTATTGATACCTTTTTTTAATAAGAAAACTATAATTAATACCAAAACCTTCATAAAAATTTCTTTGATAGGTAAAAGAAAACAGGTACAAAAGAAACCATAGAAGCTATTGACTCCCATCCAAGAAAACTCTATCTGTCCTAAGATACAGAACAAGGAAAAATCTAGGATGCCATTGGAGGGAGGAAGGATAGAGGTGGTCTGGACAGGGGAGGAACATATGTGTTTTTACAAGTGTGGGAGGCATATATGTGTTTCTGAATCAACTCTTCAAACTCTACCAAAAAAATATAAACAATATTCAACGGGCAGGACCCTTGTTCTTTATGATGTAACTAACTAATCATATAATTTAATGAACATTGCTTAATAACAATTTATTTTATATAAGAACAGTGCCTGCTAGCGAATTTCTTAGAATTAAAAACTACAACAGAAATCAGCAAGCAATATGTGTGATTCAAAGGACTTGAAGCTTCACGAACATACAGATAATGAAACTATTAAACTCAATCTTACAAAAATAAGAATAAGAAAAAGAAAATCCTTGAATTAAATTTTCTTCGGTAAGGCTTAAATTAAATAAACCAAGAAACTTTTAATTAAAATGGCATGAAAACATCCAATTTGATCTGGGTTTACATTATTTCATGATGTGGAAACCTTACCAAGGCAGGACCCTTCAGACTCAGATGGAGTGTAAACCCAAATACATGACCCAACCCGCTAAAATCATGTAATGGTAATCCAAGGAAACTCCTAGTGTAGAATCAAAACTAGGTGAGTCTACACCTCGTCCCAAGCCTACTCTTTCACCACTAGGTTGCACCTTGCGGGTATTTGGGTTGATTTTTTTTTTTTGATAACTGTGGGTGTCCGGGCCAGCTAGGTATTAGGGTTGATATATACCAATCATAATCTCAACAAATAAAACCATGTCTTACATTTAAACTATCAAGAGCAAAGAACATAGAAAAGCAAGAAGTTTCCTATACATTTTAGATCATAAAGAGATGCACCAAATACAACAAAGTAAGAATTTGTGTTGTGCAAACAATTATCATAACTTCAAACATTATTGAGTTAAAGGATGGATACCTTTTATCATATAGTGGAAAACTTTACTCGTACAGAATTTGGTTTCAGTTCAAATTTTGAAAATGCATTTTGTCACAAGTAAAGAGCATTCATCTATACCATGTATTTTTTTTATATCACCAACATGTAGCCTCAAATTTACTATTCTAGAATGGAAACACCACCTAATCTAGGGATGGTCATAATTAAAGAACCATTCGTTCTCTTGGAATTAATGGACTTTCCATAGCCACAGAAAATTACTCAGTACCAATAAGTAGAAGTAAGTGACACTATAGCTATATCATACGTTGATGGAAAACTACAGCTGGAGCACCCATATTGACAGTGGGACAGAATATCAATTGTGGAAGACAGCAGATCATGGACACAAGGGAATGCATTCTGTCCACAATATACCCAGCAGACACACACATACAAAAAAGAAGAGGTAGGCTGTTAATAAGTTGTCATCATAGATTCATAATTGGAAACTCCTTTGGAAAGGTGGCACTTTTTTCCTTTGTGAAATGGCAGGTCATAGACCTGTCAAACAACACCTATGTTGACCCATGTCTGATAATTGGTACCTGACACATGGTTTAATGATATTTTGGCCCAAGTGCTCAGAAGATTAGTAAAATTTTCGTTGTTGCTCTGACTTGTGATGTTCCTTTTTGCACATACATGCACTCTAAAGTTGATAAATTTATGAACTTATCTCTATAGTTCACAAAATAAAGCATATCAAGCCATGTGGTGATGTAACTTAATAGAGACCAGTTTCTAGTTATTTCAAGGTTTTTAGTTCACATGTTCCCATAAGTAAATGAGCTCTACTCCACGCTGGTATATTTAAATAATAAAAATGACAAGAATACCCTGTTTATACAAATTACAGGACCCCACAAAAAGAATTAGCTATCACATTTTGGTTTCTCACCATCTCTAGTTTCTAACAGACACTAGTGCAAATTTATTCACACTTTCAGAAGCACATACCAAGATAAGGGCAGTCATCCTTATTTTCACACGAAATGTGTATAGCTTAATTCTTTTTTTTTTTTTTTTCTTTATCGGTAATAGCTCAAAAATGTAATCAGATTAAATTATATTCTGCTTCTATAGGAGCCTAATTTTCCAATATTTCCAGAGGAAGGTAATCTACTTACTACTAGGGGGACATTCGTTAATGCTCAGTATTAGTGAGGATTCCCAAACCTCCGTAACAACATTTCTATTCTTTTTTTCTTTTGATAATAACAACGTTTCTCATATTAAGACAAATGCAAACCGACGTATACCGCAACGTGCAAAACATCTCTGAAACGCCATTAATAACAACGCATACTTAGCTTGTAACGGATAAAGAACACATAAAAAACAAAATGGATACAAATGAAAATGCAAATATAGAGTATATCTATCACTAAAAAAAATAGTGTCATATATAAATATATATTATAAATTTTTATTATTACAGCTCTTACAACATGAAACAAACACAAAAAAAATTCAGACTTCACAGTAGTTTAAAAGGCTGTACCGTATGCTGAAACTCTGCAACCGAACAATCCACTTGGGTGGGCGCTGTGATCGGTACCTGGAAAGAAGCATAATTTCCAGCAGCAGCAGCAGCAGCAACTTCCACCGGATCTTTCATCTCTGGCGTGGTGGTGAAATAGTCCGAAGCCATAATCTTATTCAGTCTCTCTCGCAAACCAGCATCTAAAAAATCAATAAAGAAAAAAAAAATGTTCTTTGGCAAAGTAATCGAAAAAATTGTATGTTAACAAAATCCCAGAAACTAAAATTAATAAAAAAAAAAAAACACAGACTACAAAGATATTTACAAGTAATATTGGCATTAGACTCAATGGGCTGGTCGGAGTTGGCAAGCCAGAGCTTGGCGTGCTCGATGCAGCGCTGCAAGGCATTCTTGTGCGACAAGCCCGAATCGACCGGGCGCGAAATCAAAAATCCACCGAGCGACGATAAGGAATCCAAGTCCTTCTCGCCGAGCAGATCAGTTGCCTCGTCGGTGACGTAATCGTAGGTCAAGCAGCACCCTCGCTCGTGCGTCCTCGTGAGAATCGTCGCCGTGAAATCACTCTGAGACTTCACGTCGAACAGGGACCCGAAGTAGAGCAGTTTGAGGAGATCCTCCACGACACCAAGGTCAGGCTCGGACTTTTTGCCCCTGTGGTCGTCGTCTTCGTCGGTGGAGTTTTCACGATCAACGGAGGAAGCGGGGGCGGAATGGGAGGAGAGCTGCTGGCGCTCGGCGGCGATGCTGAGCTCCTCGGAGAGGGCTTGGGAGAGTGGCTGACGGAGCTTCTCGAGCTCATCGATGAGGGCGGAGACGGCGGGCTTGGAGCGGAGGACTTCCTCTTGTTCCTTATTGATGGGCTTGCCTTGGGCGATGGCGTCCTCCATCTGGAGGATGCGGTTGAGTTTCTTGCGCAGGGCTCGGAGGCGCTTGTTGAGAAGGCTGAGGACGGGGCCATCCGAGGTGTCAGAGGACTCGCTTGCCCCCATTGTCTTCGAAACGGAGCAAGGTGGTTTTGGGTTGAGAAGAGTGAAGGGCACGGTGGAAGAAGGAAGGGCCTTTTTTTTTTCTTCTTTTGTGGGGAAGAGAGCGGCTTTTGGCCTTCGGAATGGATTCTTCTTTTCTCTTTAGCAGTGGACCGTGACCGAAAGAGAGACCGATATTTTTATTTTTATTTTTATGGAAAGAGACCGATATTTAACGCTTCCTAATTGGTCGGACGGGTGGATAAAGGGGTTCTTTTTCACGAAAAATTCTATCGGTAGTATCTTCTCTATCTTTATTTTTATTTTTAAATTTAAAGAATATGTTTTTAAATTCATCTATATTAATTTATGCATCTCTAAATTTTTACATAACTATAAATAATTTGAAGAAGCACTTTTCATTCATCAAATATTATTTTACTATTTTTTTTCTCTCATACACATTAAAATTAATTTTGTAAAATTTATATTAAAATGATTTTGATACATAAAATTTATATTAAGTTGACAATACAAAGTGGATGCTAATTATAAAATATATATAAAAAATAATTTTAAAAAACAAATAAAAAATAAAAAAAATATTTTATTATTATTTGGTTTAAATATGCATAAATCAATGTGGGAATCATTTTTCAAATATAAAATCATTCTTCAAAAGAGATGATTTTGTATATGAAGATGTATAAACCACTACCAATGCTCTCACACTGCAAATTATATATAATTTTTTAATTTTTTCTCTTAGCAAATATATAATATATAAATGATAAATAGAAAAACTTAATTAATTTAAAAAGAATAAAACAAAAATATCAAAAAATAAATAAATGTAGTTTGTGACGTGGGAGAATGATGAGTAGAAAACTCTTTTTTTAATGAAAGTTTTTACTCATTATCTTTACATCACACACCACACATGATTTTTTTTTTATCTTTTTTTATTTCTTTTTCTTAACAAGCATGTGGTGTAAGAATAATAAGTAGAATAACTTAATGTGATATGTGATGTGTGATATGTAGGAATGATGAGTAACAAAATTCTTTTTTCTAATAAAAAATTTTCTTCATCATCTTTACATCATACACTATATATAATTTTTTTTATCTTTTATTTTTCTTAATAAATATGTGGTGTATAGATGATGAGAAGAAGAATCCAGCTAGTTTAACAAGCATTTGGTGTAGAGATGATAGGACAATAATAATCTTATCGAGATAATCTATCAACTAAAGTGGCTACTGCCATGTGGCTATTTAAAAAATAAAACAAAAAAGCGAAATCAAAACTTCCTGAGCTCAAGAAGTTAGGCACCATGAAAACCCTCTCTTCATTTGTTGATGTAAATTATTTGCATTAAGCTCAAGGGTTCTTTCAAATGGTGAAGTTTAGGGGTTGAACTTGAATTGCAGGTGCAAGGAAGAAGAAGAGCAAGCAACAACAATTCATCGAGCAGAGCTTTCACACCTAATGATCTCCCTCTCATATTCGAAAAGCCCATTTGCTTTTTCCTATTTGGGGCTTCTATAACTCTCTTTTTCGTCCATGGAAAATCTTTTGTTTTTCAGTTATTTTCTTGCCCTCTTCTTTTCATGAATCTCTTTCTGAATTCCAAGTAATTCATTGCAACTTTTGTCTTCAACCCTTGTTATATACCATTAAATTAGTTAGTTAGTTTGAGTTTTGTTTCATTAATTGGTACTAAATAAATAAATCAACGGTGTTTGGTTTGAACTTTGAAAAAGGTAGAAAAGGGATGAGATTTGAGCCTCAGGGCACCACTGAGTTTGGTGGTGGAAGAATATAACAACGGTGGCAGAACCCTAAGGGAGAGGCTCTGTTGACGGAAGGGATTGGAGATTGGGGATGAAGGAACCAAGTGCACATGTGTGAAGTAAGTGTTTGAAGTGAAGTGGAGATTGGTGTGAACGGAAGTGAAGTGTTGAACTGAATGGGAGTTTAACTGAAGTAACTCAATGGGCTGGGTTAGTGAGTCAATATTGATTGGGTTAGTTTGTAAAGGCTAGGCCCAGAGTAAGTGTTAAGAGTCCTTAGTTTATTAGTAGAGTCGTGGGCCGTGTGGGCCATTATTTAACATTTAGCAGTTACATTTAAGTTCCTGTCATCAGTCCATTATTTTAGTCTTTTATTGAGTCCAGCAGTAGGCCCATGGCCTCTTTCAATTTTTGAGTACATGTACGAAATGGTAAATATTATAAAGCATTTGAAAAGTAATCAAAAACCTAATTTTTCTTTTTCTCGTATCTTCTTCTATGTATCTGGAGGTACTCCTCTCGAAATGAGCTATTTTCGGTATGATTCCAAATAGATGTGTTACAAGCAGTACCCAGAGACTTGTCCTGTGAAAATTCAATGGCTAAAGGAATTAGGTTGAGTCAACTACAAGATGGGCTTAATGCCTTAAAAAAAGCTACGGATTCCCAATACTAAGAACTAAAAAAGTCTACTGATATTAGGTTTTCTCATATGGACAGCGACATGGGAACCCTTAAGAGACAAAATGAGGCCATAGTACAACAACTAGCCATCCTCATTGCAGAAATGTAGAAAACGGAATACAAATAGTAGCCCTAATAGTGAGTCTTCTGATGGGGCCCCACCAAAGGATGAATCGGGATCCCTACAACTGCAACAACACCTACAACAGCAGTAGTAGACCTGTTCTCAGGCACCATTTCTGCAACAGCAGCAGACCCATCCACATTAGCAACAACAACACTTGCACAACACGCATATGGGTGATATTCAACCAAGAACAGTGAGGCTTGACTTTCCACTTTTTAGTGGAGATGACCCTACAGGTTGGATTTACAAGGCTAATCACTTTTTTTATTTTTTATAACACTATTCCACAACAAAGGGTACTGTTGGCCTCCTTTCACATGGAAGGTATGGCATTAATTTGGTTCCAAGATATGGAAAACAGTGGCCAGATTCCAAACTGGGATGCCTTTACTAAGGCTTTGCTTATTAGGTTCAGTCCAAATGCTTATGACGACCCTATGGAAGCACTCACTAGGTTGAGACAGTCGGGTACTGTGGAAGATTATCAAGCTAAGTTTGAAACACTGTCAAACAGATTACGTGGGTTGTCTGATGCCTACAAACTCAACTATTTTTTGAGTGGGTTAAGGGATGAAATTCCCTTAACAGTGAGAATGTTTAATCCCACCAATCTTACCTCAGCCTTCAGTTTAGCAAAGATTCAAGAAGAAAAACTAAACATCTCCAAAAAATATCCAAGATCTAGCCTAACCTATTCATCAGACTCATGAATTTTAAAAAGTTAACACCAACAAGCCGAAAGTTTTAAACCCAAACCAAACTTTACCATCCACAAAATAAACTAAACCCAAATGAAAGAGAGGCGAGAAAAATGACTATGTTATCATTGTGATTCTAAATGGGTGTATAAATGTTAAAACCCCAAGCTTTACATATTGGAGGAGGTAGTATGGGACAGTGAGAGTAGTGGACAGTTTGAAGAAGAACCTTGTGAAAATAAAAAAGAGCCCATTCAGCCCTTAGACTTATGCACTCCCCAACCCAACCTAGAAATTTTATTGCATGCCATAATTGGAACCCACAACCCGAGGACAATGAGAGTGAAATGGGAGAATTGGCACTTAGTGGGTGATTATACTCATTGACACGAACTCCATTCATAACTTCTTAGACCCCGCCATATTCAAAAGAACTAACATATTGTTGAAATACAAGAACATGGTAAAAGTGAGAGTTGCTAATGAGGAAATTATCCTTAGTGAAGGAAGCTGCAGTGGAGTGAAGGTGGCAATCCAATGAACTGTTTTTTCCTTGGAATTACAAGTGTTGGTAGTAGCTGGTTGTGATATGGTGCTTAGGATTAAGTGGCTTCGAGAGTTAGGGAAGGTGTTATGGCATTTTGAGAAGCCTACTATGCAGTTTTCTTATGGAGGACAAGAGATTAAATTACATGGTTTGACAGCAGCTAAGATGATTGAGGAAGGAACTCTAAACAAGTTGAATAAACTTGAAGGCAAGGGATAATCTTGCAATTATTGGAAGAAGAGCACCCCACTGGGTGACAAGCTAGAAATGAGGTTCCAACCACAATACAAAATCTGTTACAACAGTTTGATGATGTATTTTCTGAACCTAAAGGCCTCCCACCTCCCCGTACCCATGATCACACTATCAAACTATTACCTGAGTCCAAACCCATTTCTATACGACCCTATTGTTATTCTTATTACCAAAAGGATGAGATTGAAAAGATTGTCCAAGAATTGCTAAAAATAGGGGTAATTAAATCAAGTCAAAGTCCCTACTCTTCCCCGGTGTTATTAGTAAGAAAGACAGATGGGACGTGGTGGTTGTGTGTTGATTACAGGGGCTTAAACAACGTCACTATTAAGGATAAATTCCTTATTCCTGTGGCAAAGGAACTAATGGATGAGTTACAAGGCTCAATCATCTTTTCAAAGCTGGATTTAAGGTCCGACTATCACCAAATCCAGGTTAAACTCAAAGATATGCCAAAAACTGCTTTTAGGACTCATGAGAGACACTATGAGTTCCTAGTAATGCTCTTTGGGCTTACCAACGCTCCCTCCACCTTCAAAAGTCTCATGAATGAGGTATTTCGACCTTTTCTACAAAAATTTATACTTGTTTTCTATGACAATATTCTTGTTTACAACAAGTTTGAAAGGGAGCATGTCGATCACCTAAGGGTCACTTTGGAGACTCTAAAATAGCACCATTTGTTTGCAAATAAAAATCCAAATGCTTCTTTGGGTGTAACGAGGTAGCCTATTTAGGCCATATAATTTTAGCAACAAGGGTCAAGACAGATCCTAACAAGCTAAAGGCCATGGTTGAATGGCCCTTACCAAAATCCCTAAGAGCCTTGAGGTGGTTTTTGGGGCTAACGGGCTACTACCACATATTTATAAGGGGCTATGGAGGAATTACAGCTCCTTTGACCAAAGTGTTAAAAAAAATGAATTTCAATGGACCGAAGAGTCTAAAGTAGCCTTTGGCAAGCGTAAGGAGGTCGTTACCCAACCTCCGGTATTGGCCTTATCCAACTTCACTCGACCCTTCACCATTGAGTGTGATGCGTCGGGTACAGCAATGGGGGCTGTTTTAATGCATAGGGGACAACCAACTGCATTTTTCAGCCAAGCCTTAAAGGGGAGAGCCCTCTCTATGTCAACCTACTAGAAAAAATTGTTTTCTCTTGTTTTAGCAGTCCTCCAATGGCGACCTTGCTTGTTGGTAAGAACCTTTGTAGTTAAGACAGACCAACAAAGTCTCAAGTAATTGTTAGACCAAAAAGTGGGTACCCTCATGCAACAAAGATAGATTACCAAGCTTTTAGGCTATGATTTTATTGTGGAGTACAAGAGAGGGGCTAAAAACCGGGCTGCTGATGGCTCATCAAGGAAGGACAAGTATGAAGAAGGGACGTTAATGCTAATCACTTTCCCTAGTGTAGTGTGGGTAGATGAGCTGAAAAATATATATGAGACTGACGAGCACTTGAAGACCATGATACAAGGCTACTTAGAGGCAAGTTGGGCCCCAATTATGCAGTTAGGGAAGAGCTGTTGTTATACAAAAACAGACTCTACATCCCTAATCATGTAGAGTTTAAAAAGAGGTTACTAGAGCTATCCCACAGCAGCCTGTGGGGAGGTCATTCAGGCTATGATAAGTCAGTCCACAGGAAGAAAAAAAATTTTTATTAGCCCGGAATGAAGAGAGACCTCAAATTATTTGTAAAAGAGTGTGATTTATGCCAAAGGGTTAAGGTCGATAATTTTTTGCCAAATGGCTTGTTGCAACCATTACCTATTCCCTCTCAACTGTGGACACATATATCCATGAATTTTATTGAGGACTTACCCAACTCCCAAGGTTACAACAACTTGTGTGTGGTAGTGGACCGTTTGACTAACTATGACCATTTTGTACCCTGGAAACATCCCTTTACGGCTAAAACAATGGCTGACTCTTTTATGAAGAACATTTTTAAGCTGCACGGTCTGCCCCAATTGATTGTGTCTGACAGGGATACTACTTTTACAAGTCAATTTTGGCAATAAAGTTTTAAGTTTCAAGGAGTCTAGATGAACATGAGCACCTTATATCATCCTCAAACTAATGGTCAATCTGAGGCAGTAAACAAGACTATGGAAAATTACTTGTAGTGCTTTATGGGAGATCGACCTAAGGATTGGTCAGTGTGGATACTGCTGGCTGAGTGGTGGTACAACTCCACTCATCATCTATCTACCAAAGTCATGCCCTATGAAGCTTTCTATGGGTAGCCCCCACCCCGTGTAATAGACTATATTCCCAACACCTCAAACATAGAAACAATAGATCTAACACTATGCAGTAGAGATCAGATCTTCAACATTCTTCAACAGAATTTACAATAGGTCCAAAATAGGATGAAAACGTATGCAGACCTTAATAGAAGAGAAGAACAATTTGAGAAAGGGGATTGGGTAAGGTTGCGGCCGTATCGTCAATCATCAGTGGCCCATTAATGGAACCTCAAATTAGCTCTAAGATATTTCGGGCTATACAAGGTGCTGAAGAAGGTATGAACCATGACCTATACACTGGATCTGCCAACATCATCAAGAATACATCCCACGTTTTATGTATCTCAATTGAAGAAGAAAATAGGGTCAAAAGTAGTTGCCATACCTTCGTTGCCTCCGATTGATGACCATGGAGTTCTCCGCCCAGGACCAGAGGAAGTGCTCCATAGAAGGATGGTGAAGGTGGGAAACATGGTACAGGTGGGATTACTTGTGAAGTGGCACGGCCAAGATGCCACCGACACTACCTGGGAGGTATATTCAAAGTTGAAAGAGAGTTTTCCCCACCTTGAGGGCAAGGTTTTTTAAAAGGGAAGGGTGTGTAATAAGGGGGTAGAACCCTAGGGGAGACGCTCTATCGACGGAAGGGACTGGAGATTGGGGATAAAGGAATCGAGTGCACGTGTGTAAAGTAAGTGTTTGAAGTGAAGTGGAGATTGGTGTGAATAGAAGTGAAGTGTTGACCTGAAGGGTAATTTAAGTCAATGGGCTGGGTTAGTGAGTCATTATCGGTTGGGTTAGTTTGTAAGGGCTCGGCCCAGTGTCAAGTGTTAAGAGTCCTTAGTTTATTAGTAGAGTCGTGGGCTGTGTGGGCCATTATCTAACATTTAGCAGTTATATTTAATTTCCTGTTATCAATCCATTAGTTTAGTCTTTTATTGAGTCCAGTAGTAGGCCCATGATCTCTTTCAATTTCTGAGTATATGTACGAAATGGGAAATATTGTAAGGCATCTGAAAAGTAATCAAAAACCTAATTTTTCCTTTTCTCTCTATTCTCTTCTTTTTGTCTCTTCTTTAGCAGTGGATTGTGACTGAAAGAGAAACCGATATTTAACGCTTCTTAATTGGTCGGATAGGTGGATAAAGTGGTTTTTTTTTCTAAGAAAAATATATATTTATCTTTCTTACACTACACACCATACATAATTTTTTAATTTTTAATTTTTCTTTCTCTTTTCAAATATGTAATGTATAAATAATGAGTAAAAGAACTCAATTATTTTAAAACAAATAAAAAATAAAAGTGTGGTGTATGATGTGTAGAAATGATAAGTGGCAAAGCTCTCTTTTTAATGAAGAGAGCTTTGCCTTAATTTTTAATGATGCAAAGCTCTATTTACATCACACACAATACATAATTTTTATTTATTTATTCTTAATAAATATGTGATGTAAGAATGATGAGAAGAAGAATCCAACTAATTTAATAAGCATGTGGCGTAGAGATGATAGGAAAATAATAGTCTTATCCAGATAATCTACCGACTGAATTGGATTTAAAAACAAAAAACAAAAAAGTGAAATCGAAGCCTCCTGAGCTCAAAGAGTTATGCACTATGAAAACCATCTCTTCATTTGTTGATGTAAATTATTTGCATTAAGCTCGAGGGTTCTTTCAAATGTTGGAGTTCAGGGGGTTGAACTTGAACTGCAGGTGCAAGGAAGAAGAAGAGCAAGCAACAACAATTCATCAAGTCGAGCTGTCGCACCTAAAGATCTCCCTCTCGTCTTCGAAAAGCCCATTTGTTTTTTTCCTATTTGGAGCTTCTGTAACTCTCTTTTTTGTCCACGGAAAAATTTTTTTTTTTCAATTTATTTTCTTGCCCTCTTCTTTTCACAAAAATCTTTCTGGATTCCGATTAGTTCGTTGCAATTTTTGTCTTCAACCTTGTTATATACTAATAAATTAGTTAGTTAATTTGAGTTTTGTTTCGTTGATTGGTACTAAATAAATAAATCAACGGTGTTTGGTTTGAACTTTGAAAGAGGTAGAAAAGGGATGAGATTTGGTACAATATATGCTTCACGAAAAAGAAGTTTTCTTCTTTCTTCTGGAACTGTCGTTTGTGAACTGTTTTCACGAAAAAGGGATTCGGAATTTTTTTTTTAATTAATAGCCATGTGGCAGGTAAGTTGTTATGCCACCTCAATCGGTATCATTTCTCGTACAACTTCTCGGTGACTGTAGCGCCGCTTAAAGATGATTATAGAAGAACTTATCTTTTACAAATTTTTTATATGCATATATTTTTTAAAAAAATTCTATACACTATATTATCATTGTATTTTAATTATATTATGTAAAATTAATATATTTATCACCACTAGATAATTTTTATTAGATAATTCTTTAATAAATATATCATATCTTATATAGTAAAAAGAAAATATGATGTTTAGTACTATTTATAACTCGTTAGTAAGGCTTCATAGTTCCAAATGTGTAAATTCTGAATACTCAATTAAAAAAAAATAGAAGGTAAAGCTCGTCACTAAATTTTTTTTATTTTTTTTAAAGATGGTAGGCGAAGTTTGCTTGTCTTTTAGTTGGTAAAAGTCAATATTTTTTTTATTAGAATTTAGGATTTTAGTGGGTGACTTCTTTTGGTCTTTTTAGTGTATTTAATTGTCTATTTTCATCTCAAGATTTAAATTCTTCTAAAGCTGAACAAAAATGAATAAAAAATAATATGTTTACTTAGCTTTGTTTGTTTTTATAGATGAGATAAAATGAGTTGAGATTAAAGTTAAAAGTTGAATAAAATATTATTAGAATATATTTTTTTAATATTATTTTTACTTTAAAATTTGAAAAAGTTAAATTATTTATTTTATTTTGTGTGAGAATTTAAAAAAATTATAAATATTAAATGAGATTAGATGAGTTGATAAGAGTTGTAAAAACAAACGGACTTTAGAGACTGTTTAATACCGTTTAAGAAGTTCATTTCAAGATTTATTTTGAGTCTATTTTCTCTATTTTTGGAATGATGTGACTTACAAAGATAAAAATGGGCAACCTTTGTTAATTGATTGTTTATTGGATGATGCTTTCAAATGGTAAACGATTTGCCGCCCAAAAAAATAAAAAATAAAAATATGGTACACATTTTTTACAGTCAACACGTCAAAATTAAGCCAACCAATAAAGAGAGATTAGAATAATGCACATTTTGGGAGCCATTATTCCAAATGCACAAGGTGCTGCAGCTGCTTCAGGGAGACGACTGAGGGGTCACTTTTTCAGGTGTCGTTCTCCACTTTATGTCAGGAAAGATGCAAGAATTCAGGCAGAATCCTCGGCAGATCATACGACATCTTAATCAGATGCAACGTATTGTAAAAAGCTACAGATATATTCCAAAGAGGAAGTCATTTCCCAAAGTTTCATGCCCTAAATCAATGCAATAAAGATTGCAACTCCAAGTCCAAAATCACCATTTACTGGTAAAATCTTAAATAAATACCCACTCGACCTGAACAAAATGGGCCTACTGAGAGAATATATGACAATATTGGTCTAGCAAAATTGTGACAGTCCTCAAAGCTGTATTAACTTTTCTTCCTGAAACTGCTGCTCCTAAAAAATTATTCTACTAAATGAAGCACAGAGGACTGGAACTTTGTAGAGATAAGCCATGCATAAGTATTGACATCAACCCAATTCAAAAACACCTTTCATTGGCACTAGGATCCACCTGAATTCTGTATTGTTTGGTTCATAACTCTATTTCTTCAGGAAACCTGGCTTTTCCCGAGTAGATATACTGTATATCTTCCTTCCATGTCTGCAAAAAATCTACCTCATTAGCTGGAAACAACAGACATAAAACTGTTGGTATACTATGGTTTATGCTAAAATCCATAAAACTTGCCTCATGTCGAAATGATACCCTTAAATTGGGAACGTTTGTTTTATGAATATCATTTCCTTCAGGGCCTCTCACAAAATACTTATCACCAAGCCAGTGCAACTGCAAATGGAACCAAGAGAATGACAGGAATATTTATCATTTCATTATTTATACTATATGATACCAAAATTTGGCAGTTATTCTCCTTCATGCCAAAAACACATACATGCACATCCACATGGGAATAAAAGGGGCCGTTGCATGAAACCAAACCTACCAAATCGCCCCCGTGCCTGATCTATGATTGGAACCTTGCAAGGATCCACTAATCATAGCAAGACCTTTCATCTCCTTTTGCCCCAAATAAGGGAACTGTGGAATTTGTGGCCCGTTTCCTAGCACTTTTAATCAGTTGGATGAGGCCAGTTACCCAGTACTGGGTCCCATCTAACTGGGTCCTAGTTTAGAGACCAATGCTACACTTTAACATTTTTGCACAAAGTGACTGTTGTAAGACTCAAACCTGTGCACTCACGCTTGAGGGCCCAAAACTCGACCACTGCAACAAACAATGGCCCTAACATGGATAAGTAAAATGTTTTAAAAAGGGAGATTTGCTAATATACAGTTATCGCCTTCATTTTTCCTTGTGCAGTAGTATAATCAGGTACAAGACACTGTTTTCTCATACTTATTTACGGTTTGTGAATGGTTTGTTTTTCCCAATTCAGGCATGTACGTATTGGTCAACATCAAAGATTTCTGTTTGTCAAGTTCCTCACCTTTGTGACATGTGAAAACCCAGATTGATAGACAGAATTTCTAGCTATCTCACAGAGGTCACAAGCACTGAGCTTCCAGACCTGCAAAATATCATTCGATGAGATAAAAGACCATGAAAAATAACAGAAAATAATATTTAATGAACCTTTGCAGCAACACTATATTCTTCAACGAGGGGTTCTTTCGTTAAATGGATTTGCAGAGGATCATCAGTTGAGAGTGAGACATTTAGGCCACGCTGGAAGAACATGGGCAAGGGATTGCGATGATAGTCCAATAAAAGGGAGTTATTGCTCAGGGGTGACATAGCCAATCCAATCTGGAAAGATAAGGGGATTTAATAATTATTTTTGAGTAACATTAGCACAATTAAGACGGTTTAATAACAAGGGAAAGAGCGAGAGAGAGGGAGCGCAAAACCACTTGGGCCCAACCTGTGCAAGGTAATACAAATACTGCAAAACTGGAGATTTCCGCAGATTAATCCCATGAGAAATATTATGGCACAGAGGGAATGCAGCAGCCAAATGGTCAATATCACCCGCCTACATGAAAGGTTGCAAAAATCACAAGCATCTCAATAATCATGAAAGAATAGGAACTAAAACAAAAGCAGTAGATACAGGCCTCTCCACAGTGGGGCCACAATTTTATTGTTGGCATCCCTTTTGGTTCACGAAGCTGAAAAGAAAGCAGAAAGTTTGCTATCAATTTCAACTACAGATTTTTTTATAAGAAGGCAAGGTGTAGTTGATTTGTTGAGAAGATAAACTAAAGTACGACCTTGTTGAGAATATACAAATTCGCATAGCAGTAATAAGCATAATAGGAATATGCAGGATTGAACTCATTGGTCCATTCAGCAGGTGTTGGCATGTGCTTAGTCGGGTGCCTTTCTGGTTTACTTTCATCATCCACAAGATCAAAACCCACCACCTGCATAGAAAAAACAAAAAGCCTTAAGCTGAAAAACATAAAACAGTCAAGCAAAATTTTAATGGTGTGACAGTAACTAAAAATGGTCATAAAAAAATGCCCATTTCATCAAAGGTCTGATAGTGAGTAACTCAATAAAACGGAAATGAACAGGTTAAAATGAATCAGTTAAAATACAAGAGGGAAAATAGAAGGATAAATGATCGCCTTTGCAGGTCTGAGGAGGCTATGATAAACAATATGGGGGGGAATCGTAGTTGTGGAAGACATAAATTTTTCACAAACACTCACTGAACATCATAAAGAAAATAAATTGGGTACTCAGGATTTGCATTATTTGCCTGTGCCTCTGCCATCTACAGCTCTAATGGCACGCCACACCAACACCAACAGAATAATGAAAATATTGAAGATCCAAGATGGCATGCCATGTTGATAAAAATAAACTTAAAATAAAAAATCACATTAAAACATATATAACAAAAAGAACTGAATTCATTTAAAACTAAAAAAAAAAAAATCAAGAAAGGGCTCTTTTTCTCCTTTAAATTTTGATTAGTTTTGTTTAGCTTTTTCCTTTTTTGTATTGTTAGTATTTGTTTTTGTTAATTGACATGGGAGTATACAAGTATTGTATACGTGGATTTGAGCAGTAGATGGACAAATTGACCATCTTTGTTCAAAACGAAAAACTTGAGTACCCAATTTGCTGCTTTTAAAAACCTTGGGAATGTTTTGATAAATTGCAATCTCTAGGATTATTTAGGTATTTCAACAATAGAAAAGTATGACCAAAGTATAGAATGAGTTATATAGTAACTTCATTTGAATCGATAAGAGTCCAACATTCAACTCACCTGCATCAGGAACAAATGTAGTTGAGGATGAGAACTAGGATCAATTGTGACTTTGAATAGTGGAATGAACACATTATCTAAGATATTCTGAAAAGAGGTAACAATTCCCATTTTCTTGTACACGTTATAGAGTCGTGGAAGCTGCAAATCAAAGTTTATACAAAAATTAAAAAAAAGAAATCAATAAAAGTGACAGAGCTATACAACTCACTGAAAAATAAAAAGGAAGTTGCAATTGATAGTGCATTGGTAAATGTAACACAAAAGCCAATGCAAAAGAATTGCGATGCAAGCTAATGACTGAGAAACAAGGAAATGTAATTACCAGGAAGACGGCAATTACTTTAGAAAAAGTTGGAATCTACTAGAGCTTTCCACAAGCCCTTCCTCTCATTTTGGTACCGCCAGAGCCATTCCTCTAAAAGGGTACAGCTGAATAGAAGAAAGTTTTGAACTCCCAAACCATCCTCTGAAATTGGTGAAACACCTTGGCATAAATTATCATAAAGCTCAAGATCATTGAGGCGCAGGATAAACATATCTTGCATTGATAATACAATAAAAAATATATACAATATAATATTTTGCAACAGAACAGAGGCAATCTTCTTCTTTAATAGAATGCGCACACTGATTCTGAGATCGGTATATTTTCCTGATCCTCCAGTTTATACGAGGTTGGAGATTTCTGCTAATGTCTTCTAATATCGGTGCTAACTGCCACTGAGGGGAAGAAGATTCTTTTGTTATAGCATCTATTACACTTTGGGCGTCTCCTTCTAGAATTGACTGACTTGTTTGCAGATGATTTGTCATTTATGTCGCAAGGAGAGCTGCTGAGGGCTTTGCAAAGGTGGGGTTGGTGCTTAGGATTTTAGAGGTCCATACCTCTGTAATTCTTCCTTCTGAATCTCTACATATGGCTGAGATGGTTGAAAAGGAGTCCCGGATCACTGCGTCAAAAGAGAAGCTATGATGATTAGGCGGAGGCTTGATCTAGCTTTCCTTGAGGATATTCTTTGTCTTTTGTTCCCATGCTTTCTTGTAATCTTGATATGTAGCGTTTAGCTGGAGGGAATCCTTTTCTAACATTGAGGATGCATCATTGTGAATAATATCATTCATTTTCCTCTAAATGAAATCCATAGCAATTACTGCAAAGAGCTGAAAAGGGTGAACTTCTGATTTAGTTAAACCAAGTTTGGGAATTGGGTTTATTATCAACTTTATCCATTTTTTCATGGACGTAATGGGGAGTGATGCCAGATTTAGAGGCCTGCTGCTATATTTCCACAAAATTCTAACTACAAGGCATTCCACAAAGAGATGGATCAATGTTTCTTCTGCTTGATTGCATATTAGAAAGTATTCCTATTGTAGATTCGAGATTATTCTATGTAGCTAAGCCCTAGTAGGAAGGATGTCCCATACAGCTTTTCAGAGCAAGAGTTTGTGACGATCATGTATTTTAAGGCTCCAGAGTTTTTTGAAGCTGGATTCTGGGAAATCTTGAGGCACCGTAATCTCTGCATGTTTTGCCGCCATATTATATGTTGTCTTGGTGGAGAATTTTCCATTGTGATTTGGGAGCCATATTAATTTGTCACTCCTTTGATTGTTTTGAGCAAGAGGAATTTGTTTTATGTGTTCAAAGCTTTCTTGCTCAAATAATGTAATCATTTTCTCCATATCCCAACCCCGTGGATTATTAGTAATGATATCAGAAACTTGTAATTAGGGATGTACCTCATTCATATTCTGGATTGGCTTTGGCTTGAAATTGTCCATATCTGGTATCCAAGGTTCTGTCTACACGTTTACTGATAGACCGTCAAAGATTTGAAAGCATGAGCCTTTTGCTAATAAATATATTGTCTTGAGGAGACCTNTCTTTTTTATCAATGAGATCCAACCTGACATTCTCCTTTGTTTGGCTTGTAAGGGTTTAGCCGACAAGACTCATCACTTTACATTACTTGATGGGGAGATGATAATTGATACTGTGCCAGACTCACAGAAGAAAGAGAGAAGATACCTTATCTATGATCTTATGGCAATAAATCAAGTGCCTGTAATAGAGGTTTGGTTTACAACTAATGAGAAAAAAAAAATCATGCTGATTGCCTCATTCTTGCTGGTTCTTATGTCAATAGTTTATGTTGCAGGATCACCTTTATATAGAAGAATAGCTTTTAACTATATGTGATATGGTGTTTGCATAAATGCCAAATTTAGTTACTTCTTTCAGACTGTATTTTCACCCTTTGATTCATGTGCCCTAGTCCTTTTAACACAGGTCCACAAGCATAGCAATATATGCATCTCCATCCAATGTGTCATTGGGAAACAATTTCATTATTTATTAATACTTCATCTAGTATCATCTACCAAAACACGTGGAATATTAATCCCTTGGCTTATTTGTTTGTGGGCAATGTTCAGTCACCCGAAATGGGGCAGTTTTTATCTCAAGTAGTTGGGTCTGTTATGTGGATTCTTTCCCTTAGTTTTGTATAGAGAAATATTTGCTATTATACCCTTTGCAGTCGTGACCTGCATCACAGCCTCAAACTATATCCTGTTTACCTTCGTCTTGAATTACATCACGCTTTGGTACTAAGAGTTTCTTTTATGTTCACCTTCCTGTTGTCTTTGTCAATAATGCCGTGTACCCTCTTGAGGTATTCCTTTCATTTAAATAGACAAATAATTCTGAGGTTNTTTTTTTTTTTTTATAGAAGCTTGTGCCAAAATCCATTATTATTCTGACTCAATTCCTAGCATGTTTTTGCTAACAATGGTAGATTCATTTTCTCCATTAGTCTAAGGCCCAATCCTCTTAGATATTTCGTTTGGCATATTGATTTTCATGATTTTGGAGTCAAGTTGTGATTTTTCTCTTTTGGGAAACCCCACCAGAAGTTTTTGAAGCTTTTATTCATAGCCTTGTATACTGACAATGGTAATAGGAATGATTACATTTGGTAAGTTGGAATCGAGCTTGCAACTGATCTGAGTAACATTGTTTGTCCAGCTTGAGATATGACTTTTGATTTCCAGCCTTCTAGTTTGATATTGATTTTTGCCATGAGTTCTTTGAATTCCTCCTTTTTTTTCCTCTTGAGAAAGAGGTAAGAAGGCCTAGATATTTCATTCGTGCCGAAGATGGTTTGTATGGCAGAATATGACTAATCAAAGTCTTTGTTGCCAAGTTCGTATTCCTTGTCATGAATATGGAAGATTTATTGAAGTTAATACGTTGTCCTGATCATGTCATGTATTTGCCAATATTATCTGATAAAGTTTTGGCATTTCGCTCATTTGCTTTCTCGAAGACAGATCATTTGCGAAGAGTACATGAGAAATTGGGGGGCAACTTCTACTTATTTAGATACCATCAAAGTTACCTTGTGCCTCTGATTTGGAAATCAATCTAGATAACACTTTAGTGCAAAGTGTGAATAAGAAAGGTGAAATTGGATCCCCTTGTCTAAGTCCTCTCTGTGCTTTGAAAAAACCCCTAGGACTTCCATTTATGATTATAGAGAAAGATCCTGTCGTTATACATTCCTTTATGAGATTAATCCATGTAGCGCTGTATTTGAGTACTTCCATTACTTTGAACAAGAAATCCCATTCAACATAATCGAAAGCCTTTTCCATATGGAACTTGATTGCCATTAAGCCTTGTCTCCCTGTCTTTTTCTTTAGAAGGTGAAATAGCTCATGTGCTATTAGGGTATTTTCTTTTATATTGCTACCAGGAACAAAAGTCGTTTGTAGAGGAGAAATGATGCTTGGAAGAGTAAATTTGAGTCGGACGGCCAAAATCTTTCTAATGATTTTGTAGCTCACATTAGTCAAACTAATTGGCCTGTAGTGCTAAGGTTGACTTGCGTTTGGAATTTTTGGAATTAGTGCAATATTGGTGTGATTCATTTGCTTTAGTAATTTACCACTTTGAAAGAAATTTTGCACCATTCTGACAACTTCTCCTTTAATAATATCCCAATAGTGCTTGTAGAAAAGTGCCGTCATCCCGTCCAGTCCAATGGCTTTTTGGCATGTTATTTGTTTTAGTGCTATGAGTATTTTTGCTTCATTTGGAATTGCACTAAGAGACTCATTCTCTGAGTCTGATATATGCCGTTCGAACAGGTTTTCTAGATTTCCCGAACTTTTTGAAGATGCATATATATTCCGAAAATGATCAAGAAAATTTGATTCAATTAAAGATTGGTCCATTAACCAATTACCTGGACCAAGTTTGATGGAGTCAATTGCATTTCTTCTTCTTTGAATGGTTGTTGAGAGATGGTAGAATTTGGTGTTGAGATCTATTGTTGTCAGCCAAGAGATTCGAGATTTTTGCCTCCACAATGATTCTTCATTCTTCAACTACTAGATCAAATTGAAGTTGTTGTTCTCTCATTTGATTTTGTGGGGATGGAGATAAGCACTGCACTTTAAGGAGCTCTCTCTCAAATTTGTTAATGTGGAACTAAATCTTGCCGAAATGGACTTTATTCCATTTTTTTAGAGCTGCTTTTGTTGTCTTAGTGTGGCCGACTTTGATGGGTAGTTGTACCAAGTAGAAGAGGACTATGATTTGAGGCCGAGAAAATTAGATTATGTAAATTTGCATCCGGGAAAAGCATTCTCCATTCTTAATTGACTATACCTCAATCCAATCTTTCCTTAATAAGCGCTCCACCATGTCTTTTATTACTCCAAGTTAATGATGGACCCGAAAAACTAATATCAATTAATCCATGTCCATTCATAAAATTAGTAAGACCACCATTTGAGTTTGTCGCCACCGGTCGCCCTCCATATTTTTCTGATTGATTGAGTAAGTCATTAAAATCTCCAATGCAACACCATGGTCCTGGAAAAGAACTCGAGATGGATTCCATCTATTCTCAGAATTTAGCTTTGAATTGCCATTGTGCTTGTGTGTAAACAGAAGTGATAAGCTATGGATGATAATAAGGATCTGAGTAAATTAAAATAGATATCACATTCATATTTATATTGACTGGTTCAATATCTACACACGGTCACCATACAAACAGAGGACCTCCTTTATTGCTTGAGGCTGGAAAGTTCACAAAATTATAGAAATCCAAGCTATTAACAATAGTTAAGGTGCTATCAAATGACACCATGGTTTCCGACAGAAAGATAATATCCAGATTATAATTCCTAATATTAGCCCCTAATGATCTTATTGCTTTGGGGTGAGCCAATCCCCTACAATTCCAAACCAGTGTCTTCATATGGCTGGGGAAGGAATGTTGGAGCTTGCCTTTTCAGCTTTTTTGGATTTTTTGGAAATTGGTAGTTCTGATCTAAGATAAGGGGAAGACCTAGATGCCTCTCTTTTTTTCTTAATTTTCCCCACTGGTTCATTTTTTTTAGTTTCAGCAGCATACAGGCCAATTCTGCATCATTTGGGGAGTGTTCGGAGATTCCTAGAGTATTATCCCTCTGAGGATTTTTTTGTTTTTTCTTCACTAGCTTGTGATCTTCCGTAATCAGAGTGGGTGGGCCACATCTTTTAGCTTGACCCCCACTGATTTCTTGAGTGAACTTTCCAATTTCTGGGGTGAGACTGGACTCCATAAGGCCTTTTTGAGTATGCAACTTTTTAAGAGGGTTTTGCTGAATTAAAATTGACTGAGAAGGTATGGGCTCACATTGAATAGCCTCTGACTGTCCTGCTTGTTGTTGTTGCAAAAAGAATTGCTCCCCGGTGTCAGCCATTGTTGACTTCTTATGGCTCCCACTTGTAGAAATAATACCTTCTAGGTTAGTTGCTTCGGTTAGAGATTTTAGACAGAAATTTCCTCTTTTAGGAAAAGAAAGTTTTGTCTCTTTTGGTGGTATAAAGGAGTTTACAGTATAGAGATTAAAATCTTCACTGATTATTTTTGCAGATGATTGTACCCACGGTTTGCTTATCTTTGACTGCTTTAATATCGAATCTACAACTTTCTTTCCTTTCAATTTTTCTTTTATTGCAGCTTATACTTTAGTTCCTTGTATTGTATTTGATGGGAGAGAATTTGGAGGCCTTAATTTAATTTATGCATTCAGAGAGGCTTCGGTTGGTGAAGTAAAATTAATGGAACAGTGGGATAAGATATGTCACTGAACAGTGGAACTATGAGAGGCTTTGCTGCTGGTGGTTTTACCTAGAAAATACCGCCGTGGAAGGGTGGCCATCCGCTTTGAATCTATCCTTTCATCGTGCAAAAAGAGCTTGTAACGGATTTGAGTTGGTTGCTTTGACCATTTTCTTTGCTTTTGAAAGATGTTTACTGGAAATGAGATCTCTTTGGTCCGATACTCTCAATGGCCTTTGATTAAAAGCTGGAAAAATTGGTTTGCTTGGCCGAAGATGTCCCACTTTGCACACCAAATGGATGTCCCATTTTGCTGCCGAAATTGTCCCATCTTGCACCGTCTGAATGTCCCACTTTGCACCGATTGGAGATTCATTTTGATTTGCCAAGAGAGTCTCACTTTGCACCGATTGTATGGTTTCAATTGCATGGGTTTTAACCGAGAAGGTTGAATGGTATGCTTGGAAAGTTCCTTCGGCATGAGAGGTTGATGAAAAATCCATGGATGATTTTTGTAATGTTTGAGTAGATGCTTGACTTTGATGGGGTGATGGGTTTGTTCCAAAGTGTGTAAATTTGCTCTTAGCCATGAACCGTAAGGTAGTTCTGAGGGAATATCTTTTAGAAAAGTGCAAAATATCTGAGTGTCCCAGCCTCCCACATGCATAACAGAAATCCGACAGCCGTTCATATTTGAAGGAGACGCAAGTGTCAATACTATAATCTCTAGGGAGCCAGAAGCCTAGCTTTAATGGTTTGGTTATGTCTATTTCTACCTTCATCCTGATGAATTTCTTACAGACTATCCCAAAGTATGGATCTACATCCACTTCCACTAACTTCCCTATAGCATTGCTAATCTTAGTTGCATTTTCAATTGTCATGTGATCCAATGTGAGGCCATGAACTTGTACGAAAAACATTGAAGAATTTAAACATATTTCATGCCAAGTAGAGCCTGGCCAAGGTTTTAAAATGAGAAGATGGTCCTTGAAGTTCCAAGGTGCTTGGTTGAGGATCCTTTGTTTATCTTGTGGAGTTTGAAAAGTGAACAAGAAAAGATTTACCTTTAGGTCTTCGATATGGAATTTTTGTATGAAATTCCAGGCTACTTTGAAGCTTGCATGCAGGGAAATTTTGTTTAAAGGACGTGTAACTACAATTCTACCCACTAATGCTAATTTTGTAATTACCTTTGCATGGTCTGGTACTGGTTCAAGGTTTAATTCCTGCTATGAGAGAGCTTTCGTTTGATTGATTAATAAGTCCATATCCATGCTGGAAAACTGGTGATGGAAGGATGAGAGTCGTATGAAAGGATGTGCAGATGGTTGATGGTGGTGGAAGTTTGAGTTGATTTGTATTACTCCAGAGTGATGAGTAGGGAGACTCTAGGGAGAGTAGTTTTTTAGAGACCAAAAAGCTTATCTACGCATTCTATAAACTCTACTTATATCTTTCTTATTCCAAAATTTAAAAGAGTTACAAAAGTTGACAATCACATTTTATTCACAATTCTTAATACAATAATGCTTTTTTAAAGATTTAAAAACATCAAATCAAAATAAAAGTCAAACTAGAATTTAAAAAATATATTATTTTAATAGAAATGTTATTTGTATTTACAATTTTTATTTATATTGCACTGCATACTGACATGTCAGCTATTGATATATTGAATATTACAAAATTTTAAATTGAAAATTTGAATTTAAAAAGAAAACTGATAAAATGAGTCTTATACGTAAAATTGTAAGTTCACGTAGAGCACTACTCTTATTTTAATCCATAGTTGTAAACAAATTGTCAGTCTATCATTTTGAAAAAAGTTATAGACTTCCATCCTAATAGTCTTTGTATATCTTGTATAAAATTGTTGCAAAAATCCTTGCTAATAGACTTAAATATACCATTTCAAAAATCATTTCACCAATAAATACTCTAATCAAGTTAATATAGAGCAAAAAATATAAACAACAAATGAGAAAAGACCCTAAAATCTGGTCACAATGTTTCTCATGCGGATGAAGCCAAAGAATGTGTCACCACTTGAGTGACTTTTCTTATCTACTGATATATTTCTATGAAGTCCGTTTTGTAAGATTTCCATTGAGACAACCGCTGTAGGACACTAGACCCACAATGTCAAAAGGAAAAGCACTTTCGTGAAACCAAAATTTTGGAAGAGCTCGGTAGCCCCTGTGGAGCACATGTCCCACACGGACAAGAGAGGGTGGTAGAGTACGACAACAGTAGTCTCTTAAAGAGTACATGGCCAGTTCTTGATGAAAAATTATATTCATCATTCTCACACCACACACCACACTTTTTTTTTCTCTCCTATCAAATATGTAGTATATAGTTGATGAGTAGAAGAATTCAATTAGTTTAAGAAGAATAAACCAAAAATAAATAAATAAATAAAGTGTGGTGTGTGGTGTTGATGAGTAGCAAAGGTCGTGCTTTGTGGTTAATAGTGGAAATATAAAGCTCCAACGTCCTTAAAAACAATTAAAAAAAAAATTGTAAAGAGTAAACAAAGGTGATAGCAGTGAGATAGGAGATATAGTGGTAGAGCATAAATGGCTTTCATTTGGTCAATGATGCCTCACACTCACCCCATGGCTTTCAAATGGTATGTTCTTAACAAATTTGGGTATATTGTAGGGAGAGGATTTTAGTGGCAGTCATCATGTGGCTTGGTTAGGAAGGAAGGCAGTAAATCTAGCAAATCTTGACCAGAAATAAAGGGAGCCATCAGCCTTGAAGGATGAGTGACATGTTGAGAGAGATGAGGTTGGAAGTAAAGGGAAAGAAAAATAGTGATGAATGAGGGAGGAGGGGGGGGGGACTTCTACCTCTCTCCCCATGGTGCAAATTCAAATGCTTAACTGATCTGACCTGAATTTTCTGAATTAGCTAACCCAAGACGAAACGGGTTAGGAACGGAAGAATTCCGTTTGGCTTCCGAAACCAATCGGCTAAATTGGTTAATACCCGATAATTGAACTTGAAGACCGAACGATGCCGTTTTAGTCATTTTATCGATTTCTTTCTTCCAGACTCAGGCACTTCAGCACTTCAATCTCCTTTGTGATTCTCTGCTCTCTAGCCCTGGCCCCTTTCACTCTCAGAAGTTCAAAGTGCCAATAGTCTTCTCAATCGTATTGTAATTCAATCAGCATCTTCTAGTCTTTTTCCTGGATATAAACTTTGTTGCTCTACTTTCTTGGACTTGAGGTCGAATAATATAGTTGGAAGACTTGATATTAATATTACGATCATTTTGGTTGAAACCTTGACATTGCTTAATTGATGCAGAGTTTATATTGTAATTCAATCAGCACCTTCTAGTATTTTTTCCTCTCTTTTGTCTTTTTGAATAGGAAAGGAGAAAGATCTTTAATCAATTGTGTTCATGAAAAAATTGTATGATTGAACATGATATGTTCATAGATCAATCAGCTAAAGTTTTTGTGTTGCAACTGTTTTAGTTATGGATTAATAATTTAATGATGTTTTCTTTATCTCAAATTGCAGTTATGGAGCCTAGTGCTACTGCGCCTTCGTCAGGGTCTGAATCAATCCCTGATGTAATTCATTTGGATAGCTCTCTCCTTACAATTACTCATTCTCAAGTTTGCCCGCTTATCAAAAGATCCCAGGATAGATCGAATATATGGCTACATTTTTCTAGGAATGAGGGTGGGGACTCCAATGTTCACAAAGCTACATGCAATTATTGTGGTAAGATTTTATTATGTCATTCTAAAAAATAATGTACTTCATCCTTGAGATACCATAATAACATATGTAAGGCCTTTATTACTACTGGGATTGGAAGGGATAACTTCCAATAAAAAACGACCGGACCTAGGAAGGATGGGGTGGATGGTACAACTAGCAGTCCTAGTTTTGGACTTGCTAGGTATAACGTGCAGAAAAAGACAAGTTAAAGGACATATTCATGGCATCCGATTATAAGATTTGTATCACTACTTACATGTGGACATAAGTGCAAAATCTTAACTATATATATATAACATCCCATTTTATTGATGATGATTGGGTCTTGTATAAAAGAATTATAGGTTTTATGAAAGTTCCTAATCATAAAGGGACAACAATAGAACGAGAGATCGAGTCATCTATACTTAGATGGGGCATAAAGAAAATATTTACAATCACAATAGACCATACATCCTCTAATACTACGACCATCGATTATTTGAGAAAGATTACCAAACTTAGAGATTGTTTGGTATTAGACAATGACCTTATCCACATTAGATGTTGTGCACATATTTTAAATCTTATTGTCCATGATGACTTGAAAGAAATTGATGGATCAATTGTGAAGATTTGAAATGCAGTGAAATATGTGAAGTCTTCCCCTGCAAGACTTGATAATTTCAAGTCATGCGTAGAAAGACAAAATATCTTGGGTGGTGCACTTCTTTCTCTTGATATTCTAACCAGGTGGAACTCAACATATCTGATGTTGAGTGCAGCTCTCAAGTATTATGCGGATTTTGAGGTGATGCAAGATGAAGACAATTAGTTTGACCTGCATTTACGTGAGGTTTGAGAAGGACCACCAACTTTAGACGATTGGAAAATCGTCAAGATTTTTGTAAAATTTTTGAATTTTTTTACGATGTCACCTTGCAGATTTCAAACTCAACTTACGCAACTTCACATTTGTTTATCAAAGAAATAACTTCAATCTGTAACCATTTGATCAAATTTTCTGTGTGATGATGATATGTTAAAAACTATGCCAGAGAGGATGCTGTTGAAATATGAAAAGTATTGGGGGAATTTTGAGAAAGTAAACAAAATCTTATTTATTGCGGCTATGCTTGATCCGCATTTTAGGTTGGAAGTTTTGGAGTTTTGGTTTATAAATTTTCTTGGCCATGAGCGAGCGTCCAAACTTGTTATAAGGTTAAGGAGGATGAATGAGCGGATGTATAAAAAATATTCAAAATCTAATGTAAGTTCAAGTGTTGGTGAGGCTCAAAGCAACACAATGTCCTATGATGATGAGGATATTTATAGTAGGTATCGGCACTATCAAGCATCAAAGGGTGTCGTAGAGTCCAAATCAGAGTTGAATCGATATTTTATGGGGAGCCTTGAAGGATTGATGCCCAACTTTGATGTTTTAATGTGGTCGAAGATTAATTCAATCAATTTTTCGATCCTTACCAATATAGCTCGAGATGTGTTAGTTAGTCTTATATCTACTGTTGCTTCCGAGTCAGCATTTAGCGTTGGAGGTCATATTTTAGATTCATTTCGTAGCTCATTGGCCCCTACAACAGTTGAAACTCTTATCTGCACACAAAATTGGTTGATGGCTTCCTCCGTTAATTATGACTCCCAAGATGTAATGGAAGATGCGGAAAGCTACAAGTTAGAAACTGGTAATATTCATATTTGAAGAATATTTTCATATAGTCCTTTCAATGAATTATATTTTTAACATAATTTTTTTTTTTTTCAGGTAGAGATGACTTTGATGAATATTTTGAATGAGGCCGATTGAAGATTACTTGAATTTTCCTTATTTGAATTTTGAATGTAGAAATTTTTGTTGTTTTGGATCTTATAAACTGGAATTATGCCCATGTAGGACCAGGTACATAAGGTTGGAAATGATGCTCACTAACTCAGGATGAATAGTTGCTGTCAATTTCCATGGATGTTTAGTTTTGTATATGTAGTTTGCTCTGCATCTTGATTAGCTTGTTTGGGAAAGAATTTCATTTTATGATGTAAGACCCATACTTGCCTTGCAGGAACCTTCTTATATCTAGAAGCTTGTATTTCCTATTTTTAGCTCAGTTCTCTTCACGCATTTTGCTCTTCCACCTCAAATATTTTTTTTAAAGTAAAAATCACAACCTTGTCAAATTCAGATTTTGGATATTTCATAAATTCAGATTATATAGTACACAAGAATAGTGCAAATCAATGGCAGGCACTACTACATTATTTGAAAGTTTAGGTTGAAAATCAACAGACAAGAGACATTCCTTTCGATTCTTCTCTCTTTTTATAATTTCAAGAGTCAAACCAAGCATATGCTCAATCTAGTTAAGCCGTGCTAGGCTTTGTCCCTCGGCATACTGTACGCAATATTCCCCGCCAAAGTAAGAATCTTAACATGCTTTTTCTTCCTCAGTTCATGTGGGATGGGCCCAAAAACTCTTGTCCCAATGGGTTGGCTTTGCTTGTCGACAAGCACCACGACATTGTCATCAAACTTGACCTCACTGCCATCACAGCGGCCGCGTTGCATTGCAGCACGCACAACCACACTATATACAACTTTTCCTTTCTTCACTTTTCCATTTGGATGGGCTTCCTTGACAATATAAATTCAGATTTTGGGCCAGCCTTAACAATATAAATATCAATATTAAAAAAAAATCGATTAATCGGTTAATTTTTGAAATTTTCCAGTTTGGTTAATCGGCTAATCTATTCGGTTCGGAAATAACTGTTCCGAAAATATGTAGTGTCGGGTCGGGTAGGGACAAAGTTTTTCAAGTCGAGTTGGGTTGGGTGAACATTTATTCATGTAGCAATCAATTTAAGCATCTTGAAATTCCATGACTATCATNTTTTTTTTTTTTTTTTTTTTTTTTTTTTTTTTTTTTTTTTTCTGACATTTTTGGGCAAGAAGTGATCTATATATACAAACTCTTCACCTTAATTCCATGTGATTTTGTTGGCACTTAACACTACTAAGCCTAGTGAGTGGCAATATACCTAGACATTGATGATTATAAAATTCTTATGAAGTCAATTTATAACCCAAATTGATATTTCAAATGGATAAATATACTTCTTATATTCAAACTACAAAAAAAATTATACTTTATAGGCATTCTTTAGACCAAACGACATCAACATGTGCCCTCCTCTCTGATATGGTGATAAATGTTGTTTTTTCTATCTTCTTCATCTATCTTGACCTTCTTATATTAAGAGAAAGTGTCCATAAACGTCAATATATAATCAAGATTAACATGTTACACTCTCAAACTACCAAAAGTTGATATTTTTCACTATCTTTTAAGATCCAACTATAAAGATTGTCCTTGCTTATTTCTCATCCATTTTAACTGCTAAAATTAAACTAGTTACAATGTGTTTGGATACAAGAAGTATTTTATCTCATCTAATCATTACAAAATTTTCAAATTCTCATATAAAATATAATAAATAATTCAATTTTTTTAATCTTAAAATAATAATAATATTAAAAAATAATATTTTAATAATATTATATTTAACTTTCATTTCAACTCATCGTATTTCAATTTACTATCCAAACCATATCTTAGAAAATATATAGAGAGTAAAGGAGAAAAACCTTCCTTTTACTAGTTGTACTAAATGATTACGTATCATAAACTATTCCATACAACTAAGAACATAGAGAGTACGCAATGTTTCACCAATCCAAAAACTTCATTGGATATATATAGGTGTTGGGGCGCAGTTTGTCCACTCATTGGGCCCGCAACCCATTATGCCCAAATCTAAGACCCCATCAAAGTTGCAGCGTAGAGCTTTACGGATGAAGACCATGGAGGACCTAATGCTTATCTGAAAATTTTTTGAAACCAGAAATGTTTTAATTACAAAAAAAACCAAATAAAAATAAATGTACGGATTGATATAATTTGATTTGGTATATTGAATTATAAAACTATTTTTATTATAAGATAGATCTAACGTATTATATGAAGTCATGCTAGTTTATGAATTTATTTTTATAGAATCTCTTTATATCTGTAATGCTTTTCAAATTGAAAAATATTTTAACAGAAAAAAAATATATATATTCCAAGGGTGGACAGCCGGCGGCAGCCGGGTATCACCCCACCAACCTGGAAAAAATCAGGTACTCACGAAGTGAATGGTAATTCCGCCCTTAATTATCACGGTAGTTCAATCATTAATTGATGCAGTTTCGAGTCCAATAATTTAGAAAGAATTAATAATTAAGTAATTTTCTTCCCGTTGTCTTATAATTTAAATTACTTATGTACTTATTTATTTTAATTGATATGACATTTAATGATAGGATAAAAGTACCACGTGCGTGTCCACACTTTGAGACTATTTAATAATTACTAATTATGTTTCAAAAAGCTCTCTAGAACTCTCACAAATGCTGTCGATCGAATTAGATTGGGGGTGGGGTAATCACCCCAAAGGTTCGAAAATAAAAGTGAATAAAAAGATTAGACAAATTTAGGTTTTTTTATATCAGAAAATATAATAAAAATGAGAGAATTACAAAAGCAAAAAATAAAAATCTAGACTTCAAGGCTCGATCTTAACGACAAGTTCTTTAGAACATATTTTGTTCGATCCCTTTCAATATGCCATAGAGTATAATTAACAAAATTGTTTTCAGGATACAATGAAACCCTCCAATTCGTTGTTCTAAAGTAGCACCACAATAAAAATGACTCTTTCTAATCAATTTATCGCGACCAAAAAGGCCGTTTTTGTTGTAGTGTAGTATTTCTCGAATTTGGAGATAAAAAGAGAAAAGAGAAAAAATAATGTTAAAAAAAAAATTTTGAAGGTAAAAAGAAAAAAGAGAAAAAGCTTTAATTTGCCAATTATATTTGTTTTGAGGTAGGTCATAAAAATAATGTGCACCAAATAGAAGCTTAATTACGATGTTTTATTTTAGACTTCTTGTAATTTTGGATATATGGAAATCCATATTATTATTTTCCTTTTCTTTAATATACATTATTAATTTTCTTTTCGTTGTGATATTATTGAATTGCCATACATTCAGTCTTGCCCATTGGTCAAAAGGCCAGCTTGATTCTTCAATTATGCTAAAAAATAATCTGTGTTTTAATTTTTTTAAAGTTATAATGAATTCTACTATACGCGTGGTATGTTAACACAATTTCTCATGTGTAACAAAACTCATTCAAGAAACCACTCATGTAAATATCCATGTCATCAATTGATACAGGTTAAAAATAAATCTCATGTCTTCTTTAAGTAAGGTAATTAATGAAATTGAAACGTATCCTTAATACGCAGATTAATGCATGGGATTAACATAAGTGACAAGTAATTTCTATTGTATACAAATCTGAGAGTTGGATCTCATATCGAATTATACATAATTTATACCAACAATTTAAATTTCTAAAATTATAATTATAATCACTTTTTTTGGGCGATCAATTTTATCCCTTAATCATAGAGCTACATAACATATCAATCTAAATACATAATGTAAGAGTTTTATTTAAACTCTATGTCTCACACACCCATATCCTGATAGGTTTAGAATAGTTTAATATTTATCACTTTGTTGATGAGTTATAATAAGATAAGATTAATTCCAATGAGATAAGATTAACTCTATATCTAATTATATAAGTGGGATGCAAGTCTTTAGATTTCTTGATGGTCAGAAGTCTATAAATAATACTGAGGGATTAAGAGTTTTCACCTATATGAACATCATTGTGCTTCTAGACATCGAGAGACACTTGGAGGCTAAGTTGTTAGGGTTATCATTTTCTTATAGTTAGTAAAATTCTTTATCGAATTAGAGATAGAGAAATGTACGTCTTTCAATTATTATTATTTTATTATTATGGATTATAGAAAATCAAAGATTCGATTATTAATGTTCAATTAAAATATTAATATTTAACACATAAAACTCATGCAATACGTCTATTCAAAAAGCTCTTAAAACATTACATGAACTCTTTAAAAACATAAAATTAAAGACGTACTATAGATCAAATATGGATTCGTATGATCTCATGGATTCAGTTCCAATAAAAAATATATTGGATCTAGTTATAACCATGTATAGAAAACAAGAAGCTAGCTAGCTAGGAAACTCTTTAATTTGCCATGGCTGCTAGCGATCTTCAATGTCGAGGGGCAGGAATTATCCAAAAGGGTGGTGGATCAAACTTGGAACAATAATCTGGTGTTTCAAAACCTCCATCTGTCAAGTTGAACGTGCCAAAATCATGACCTCCATACAAGTAATCCTCATCCACCTGATTCCAGTTATCATCGGAGAAGTAAATAGTATTCGATTCACATCCTTGAAGATCACGAATGGACAACGACATGGAGTAGTTTCCGCCGACAAATATCACTCGATCACCTAAAGATTCCACTTTCTTCCATGTCTCCTGTTTGAGATCTAACTCATAGACGTTGAATAGCTTTGTTCGGTATGGACAAACCAAAGGGTGCGTATCGTCAGGGCTAAGAAGATCATCTTCATCCACTGCTATCCCCTCTGAATTAACAAAGTAGCCGACGATCCGATCGACAAGCAAAAGACCTCCCAATGATTCCACCAAGTAAGATTGAGTGAAAAACTTATTTCGTGGAAAGTTCTCGTAGTGATCAACTTCGGAAACTGGTGCAGAAGGTTTGATCATTTTTGTGGGAAAAGGACTACGAAAATCCCATACTGCAATCCAACCGTTGTCTGTAAGTGCAGAAAGCTGATTCTCGTAGCCTATGATATCGCAGTAACCTTCGTCACCAAGGTCTGTCCAAGTGTTGTCTTCGAGCGTGCAGAATGCAAGCCTTGAATGGATTCCATAGATTACCACCACCCTGCAAGACTGGTTCATGAACAGTACGACAGCCTTGACGATGAAAATCTTCCGCAACTGTTCGACAAAGTAAGTTTCGCCAACGCTGGGTTTCATCTCACGAGGAAACGCCGGAAGTTCGACTTTAGCCTTACAGAAGGGATTAAACAGACGCGGGTTTCCTCTTTGATCCAAAACCACCATCCAACCGTGAGAAGAGCCCACGCACCAAGCATCAGGAAGCCCGTCGAACACGTTCTTGATCTTGTAAGTCTTATTCTCTGCGAGGCTGAGGAAGCAGCGA
Organism: Pterocarya stenoptera; assembly: GCA_003123785.1. Classification (NCBI taxonomy): domain Eukaryota; kingdom Viridiplantae; phylum Streptophyta; class Magnoliopsida; order Fagales; family Juglandaceae; genus Pterocarya; species Pterocarya stenoptera. The sequence goes on along the minus strand of QEOT01123937.1, from coordinate 63,753 downwards.
GCATCAGCACTATCGTCTTCCTGGTCACTGGGAAGCATGAGCCATGGAGTTTGAGATAGTGCGGCGCATGACAAGGAAGACACAGTTTGGGAAGCACGACCCATGGGATTTGGAGACCAAAGGTTTTGCTTCTGCAGTGCAGAGTCAAGAGAGCAGGAGTTTGATTTAAAAAAAAAAACCATACACGGCGCAGGAAGATTAGGAATACAAGGAGGATTTATACAGGAAGAGAGAACAAATCCAAATCCTATGCAAATTAGGAATACAATTTTTTCTGCGAGTTTCTGGGATTTTTTTTCTCAATAAACAAAAGGCCATACATGTGATATTCCTGGGCTCGTTTGGGCCTGGTGAAGCCCAACTTTCATTGGGCCATGTGTGGATGCTGTATCATTCACAGAAGTATCAAACTTTCATTCACCCGAACACGCAGTCACGCACTCTCATATTGAATTGTTCATCTGAAATATTCTAATTTCCTTCCATTCTCTCAGTAATGCCAAATACAATCATGGAATATGCAAGCACCACATAATTATTTTGAAAAAGAATAGAATTTATTATTAAAAATTTAAATTTTTCTTCATGTGGGTCACACACTTTCATATTGAATTGTTCATCTTAAATATCCTAATTTCCTTCCTTTCTCACTCGGTAATGCCAGATACAATTATAGAGTATGCAAGCGCCATATAATTATTTTGAAAAAGAGTTGAATCCATTATAAAAAAAATTAAATTTTTTTCATGTGAGTTCCGTATTTACTCATTTTTTTCAAAAAGATTATACGGCGCTTGTACACTGACGATTGTAAATATCATTTTTCTCTCTTACTTCTCTTGCACAATCAAAATACTCCACTATTATTCATTATTTTATTATTATTTTTTACTTATTTTTTATTACTATTTAATATTTTATCTCTTATTATTCATTCTTACTGCTTAGATTTACTACTGTGGTTTTTTTTTTTTTTTTTACTTAATAATTAAGGGAGAGTTTTTTAATAATATTATGATTTTTTTATTTTTAAAAATGTAAAAAACACATGTAAGAAAAAGTTAAAAGGGAAGAAGAAGATAATATAGCTAACGGTAGTTCCAACGGAGGCTGGAGCGGTGGGGCCTTCCAGGTAAACACCCTGCGGGCCTTTGGGAGTACAAATGTCGAGACTGTCGAACTGAGGTAAAAAAAAGCAAAGAAAGTCCTTTACACATGGAAGACCCGTTTTCAATTGGTCATAATAAATTCACAAATTGTTGTCAATGTATTGGAAGGAAGAGAAACAGAATCTCAACAAAGTGATAAGAAATAGATGCTCAGAACATAAGCAAGTCCAAAACAAAAATATTTGACAGACAAATGCTTCAGTTTGCGAGGGAACATCGTAGTTATGGTACGATATATATATATATTTGGACATCATTATGGAGGATAAACAAGTTGGTAATCAGCATCAAACCGCGGCGCACCGAAAACCAGGGGCCTCCTTCCTCAATTCATTTCATACAATAATCATCACAAAATTCCAACAAAAATATGGAAAACAAAATTAGAAATGATGAGAATATTAACTGTGATTTTACAATTAAGTCTAGGAGTCGACAGCCGCGGCCGGCGGCCGGTATCACCTTACCAACCTTAAAAAAGCCGCTACTCACAAGATAAATGGTAGATTCACTCCTTAATCATCGCGGTAATTTCAATCATTGATTGATCTTAAGTTCAAGTCTAATATTTTAAAAGGAGTTAATTATTAGGTAACTTTCTTCCTGTCTTAATATATTATATAATTAAGGTTATATATATACGTATCAGTTTTAATTGATATGGCACATTATGATAAGATGAGAGTATTACGTGCTTGTCTATACATCGAGACTTACTTAATAATTACTTATATTTTAAAAACGTCTCTCCCACAAATGCTATTGAATTAGGTTGGGGGGCGGGAGTGATTCAATCCCCAAAATGTTCGAAAATTAAAATGAATAAAAAAATTAGACAAATTTGATTTTTTTGACTACTGCTAATATTTTGTGTTGGGTGTGTGATGAGGTACATAAAGAGCCTTGAAGACTAGGTTCGATTCTCAGTTGAAACATTCAAACGTGGTTAATATGTGAGCTAATTTCTTCAATTAATATGGGAAAAAAAAAAAAGAAAATAAAGAGTGGCCGACCAACTGCAAGACTACGTACAAAGGAATTAGGGGGTTGGGCTTAGACCAGACTATCAGAGTTTGTCTCTAAGCATGTTAGATTTTTCAAATCTTAACCAGTTAAAGAGATTAATTAACTTGAAAAACCCTTATTTATTAAGAGAAAAATAATATATGTTATATTTATATATAATGCTTGATATATAGTGGAAACCATATTCGAGGAAAAAACTTCTCAAAATAATTGTTCTTTTTCAACCATACTAGTAAAGCAAACAAGAACTTTTAACTATTTCCTTCGTGACATCAACATATATGGCGACGCTGGAAGCATCAACGGTGACATCGGCCTTGATCTTCATATTGGTGGTGGCAGTGAAGATTCTGACCTTGATGATGTTGGTGGCGGCGCAGGCGGCGGCAACCTCCCTTGAAATGGAGGTTTTTGACGAATTGGTGAATTCAAAGCAGGGGGTGGGGGTGGTGGTGGTGGTAATCTCTCTGTGGGAAACCACCTTCAAATATTTATGATAGAAGTATATGCTAAAATTGATTGGTTAGACTCAGAGTCTCTCCCAAGCGGTTCTGGTTGGGGATGGGGTAGGCTTTCGGCTAGTATAGATAGAAGGGTGCGATTTATAAATAGATTGCATTTTATATTCGATAGCTAAAGCGAAAGCATTAACAATAGCTGTAGTAGAACCAATATTGAAAGTTGTAGATAAACTATTACACGAACATTAGACTAAAATTACATACTAAGCACGCAATGCATAAGCATCCTGCATTGGCTGTACATTTGATGTCTACAACCTAAGTGTTCGTATGATGTACAAAAAACAACACCATATAAGAACGATGATTATGATGTGGGGTCCATTTACTTCAACCAATCACCATGAAAGACATGGGGGTACCAATAAAAGGGGCAGCTTCCCCGACATACATGGTTATATCAGGTTTAGGACAGGTCGCAGGGATGCATTATGGCAAATGTAAACCCACTTCCACAATAAACTTTGAAGCTAGCAGCTCTGTTGGTATTGCCGCTCAGACTCACTGCCTGAGGGCTAGTTTGATCACAAGTATTACCCAAGCCAAGTTGGCCATGTTCACCCCAGCCCCATGTTTTTATTTCTCCATTCTCTGCATAAATAAACATGAATTAGAAACTTACAAAAAAAGAAGGAAAACAATAAAGATGATAAACTTGCCTGTTACCACAGCAGAGTGCTCAGCTCCAGCTGCAATCTGCAGAATTTTTACCCCATCAAGACCAGCTACTTTCTCCAGAATAGTTTCTCTTGAATCTTCCAGAGCACACAGAAATACACAAATTACTGAGTCTATTGTAACATGTAAATCATCAACTATCATAAAGATATATTATACGACTGTTAGCAGTTAGAGACTAAACAGCTTAACAGGTGAAGCCATTGCAGTTTCCTATCATCAGAACTATCAAATTTCAGCTACTAGTCATTAACCAGTCTGTTTATGGGGCAGGTTGAGCGATAAACCAGTTCCCAGAATGATTAGATGCTCCCAGCTAATAAGATGCCTTACCAGGTAACTGGTTTGCTGGTCTCATTTTTTCAAGGTCACCAAGGACTCCATGGTAGTCGCCACCGAGCATAAAAACTTCTGCATCACCTTTTTATAGTGCCAAAGATTGATACTTAAGAACAGAAGATAAATGGAAAGAGAGAGAGAATTGATGAAAAGGATATGTATGTACTTACCAGTTAATGTTAATGCATGGTTCCATCCAAGAGAGGCTTTAGTAAACAAGAAAGATGAAGAAGAAAATTGAGGAAAGTGAGAATCTGGAGATCCACTAAACCCTCTTCCCCAATTGTAAAGATGCCCATCAACTGACACAACATAGAAGATCCAGCAACAAAAACAAATTACTGGGTGGAATAAATGTAAAACCTGAAATTGATTCTACATTGGGTCAAAACAAAACTTTGAATCAGCTTCACTAGAAGCTCCATGGGTAAAAAGCATTTACCATTCCATATAAAGTTGTCAGCTGATTCGATGATCTACATATATGTAAGATATGTTATCAATGTTTATGTACAAATTATACGTTCTACCTTTTCTCTTGTATCAAGCAAGAGAAAATATGGACTCACCAGATAATGCCGCACTATGATCTCCACTTGCAGCTATGCTAATAATTTTCAAATCTTCCAATCCATGAGTTATTTCAGGAAGACTGACAGATCTAATCCTATTCATGGAGATACCTAGTTGACCACGCTTCCCAGACCCAAATGCATAAACTTGAGATCCTGCATCAGATTGATTCTAGTTAATTAGAGCTTGAAGTGGACGAGGATGATTGGGTTAAGCTTTCTGACGATAGGGACTTCTACTCCATAGATGTAGCATATATCCATATGAGTCTAATTTTTTCCTCCAGTTCTTGCTTCAAAGTTCTCAACCAAATCCAATGCCACTAGAAAAGAGGGCAGAAAATAATCATTTTTTAAAGCTCTGTCTCTAGATCATTACTTTGTTGTCGTTTTATTTTCAGCAACAAATCATTTCTTTTTTCTATACATCTATCATATGCTAGATCAAGGAATTAACCAAAGCCACAGAAGAGACTCTTTATGAAAATGCATCTTTCTGGTTCATCTATCGCTAGTTTCTTTGTTTTATAAATGAAACACAAGTCTTTGAACGTATAGGGGGAACACATATCACACATCCCATTGAAACAGCATCTCTATGCTATAACAGCACGTTACCACTGACAGCACACCGATTTACCATGCATAATTACCTTCCAACAAGACGAGCGAGTGGCGCATGCCACATGCCATCTGTTTAACATGCTCATTCAAAAAGTATGAGACTCTTACAGGAGAGCAATGTGAGCGATATTCGCCATGCCCAAGCTGACCAAAGGAGCCATCTCCACAAGTAAAAAGGCTCCCACTATCTAAAATGATAGAAGAATAACAAATATCAAAAGCATTATTCAGTGACAACAAATAGGGGTTCATAATTAACATCACACCCCCGCTCCGAACTGAAAACTTGCATGAGAACGAACCTGAAACAAAACCAGAGTGGCTCCAGCCGGCAGAAACATGAGTAATAAAGTAGTCTTGCAAGGAAGTGACAGGCATAGGATACAAGCTATTAACCATTTCCCCATGGCCAAGTTGACCAGACGTACCCCTTCCCCAAGTCAGCACCCTCCCACCTACGAAGTGATTTTGACTAATTTTTGAGGATCAACTAAACCAGTTTTAGATTCTAAGAACAACTAAAGAAACAAAAAGCATATAGTTCGAAGAGAAAGAATGGATTTTTTTTTCCTTTTTTAGGATTAGGAGAAAAAGAAAGAATGTGGCACCGGAGGACAAGGCGATGACGTGAGCACCGCCACAGGCAAGCAGAGAGATGGGTCCAGAGGAGGTGAGAGAAGGAAGGTGAAGCAGTTGAGGGAGCAGCTCGTCCTCCAGCTTGCCAGTGCCCAGCTGCCCGTCAGTTCCTGCTCCCCAACTCCATATCTTTTGTTCCTCTTCTCCGTCGTGAATTGCTCTATCCGCTTTTTCATTCTGTTCCATCGTCACTCGCCGCCTTCTCTCTGCTCTTCCGATTCTTCACCAAAGAACCCGAATCAGGACATGGGTTCCGCCGTAAAAGCCAATCTTGATCCGGCGGGCTGCGTCTCCTAGGTCTATTCACCGGCCATCCGTGCGCGGTGCGACCCTTTTATTATTATAATTATTTTATTAATATCATTGTCATTAGAGTTAATATTAGCATCCGCAATTATTCAGCTTACACAATTCATACCATTATAAAAATATTAAAATATCCACTATAATAAAATTAAATTTTCTTTTATTTTCAATTTCAAACTTTGAACGGATGAAAGAGAATGAGAAGCGAGAGAGAGACGATGAGAGAAAGGGAGAGACTGAGAGACGGTGAGGGATGAGAGAGAGAGTCGAGGAGAGAGAGAGATGGCGAGGGATAAGAGAGAGCGTCGAGGAGAGAGAGAGCTCGGACTGTGAGAGAGAGAGACGGTGAGGGAGAAGAGAGAGAGAGCTGATGAAAGAGAGACAGAGACTAAAGACGGTGAGGGAGGAGAGAGAGAGACGAGATGAGAGAGAGCCGGAAACTAAGAGATGAGTCGGATGAGAGAGAGACCAAATTGAGAGAGACAAGATGTGCAAGGTTAAAAATAAATAAATAAATAAGAGAGCTGTCACGTGTGGACACCACACCACACGGATCCCTTTCATAACTCTTATCATTATTATTACTATGTTTTACCTAATTAGAAAAATTATATTCATAGAGGATAAAGTTATAAACCCTATTAGAGTCTGCCATTAAAAACTATTTTTTCTTTTAGATGAAGTTCACTCTTTTTCTAACGCCATGAACAAGACTCACAAGTCATGAATTTGCATAAATTAATTTCAATTTTAACATCTTGACCAATGTGTTGAATGCCACATTTTAGTTTATTAACCAGAAGTGCTACATGCAAAAATAGATTTTATAAAAATAAATTTACAAATTAATATAATTTTTTATAATAAATTAGATATATTTTATAATAAAAATAATTTTATAATATAATATTTGACGAATTGATGGCTTTTTAAGGGGAACCTGCATTATTCTCGGTCAATTTTTTTTTAAACAGTAGCAATTTCCTTTGCAGAGGTTTCAAAGCCCTTGCTCCAAGGCTTGTTTGGCTGTTCCGCGTTTCTCAAACAAAGGTAAAAGGAGCAAGGGAGAAAAACACCAAGAAATTGTTCAAGGCATTGCAAACCACGTCTTTTGGCTCTATTTCATGGGCACAGAAATTCAATCTCAAGCACACATGCTGCAGCCAGTCTGCCAGTTAGGATCTGAACCATGCCCCACGAGCAAAAAGAAAGGAGAAAGAAAATCATATAAATGGTGTCAAAAGCAATGAGATTTCCCAGCAAAAACCATTGCATTTTTCAAATTCCAACAGTTCATCAAATGCCAACATAATGAATCCAAATAATAGTAAGTATACTAAGAAACCAACCATATCCTTCACATTCAAAACAGGACTATCGTCCAACAAATGAAAATTTAACAGTGAATAACATTCTTCAAAAGTTAACCGCCTACTCTTACTGTACAACAAGGAACCCAGTATTAAACTTTAGACCACAATTCACATCAGATTGCAATGCCAATTCTCAACTCATCAAACACTCACTCGGCCACCGTCAAAGCAATGTCCCTTCAGACCATCCTCAGCGAATAAATTCTAATCACATTATCTGGGAAAAAACCCACTCAAAGCCAGAACAATTGCTGAACTTGGAGACCTGCCATGCTTGGTACTCTCTCAACATCGAACTCAAATTCAGCCAAATAGTTTAACATTGTCAAACATGTTAACAATTACATTATTAAATATGAAAATGCCAAATTCACAAGCAACATTTGAACATGATAACGCCAGAAGCCAAAATCCAAAACAACAAAAACCTTCTTTCAAGCAGCTTCAGGACTAGATATACATAAAAATATACCTATAACTAGACCTAAAATCCATTCAATCATTAGAAAATAAATTATCTTACACTAATTCTATGGTTACAGAATATCATCATAGGCAACGATTTCTCGGCCTCTAAAAGGTACTTCTGAAACACTGGAAGGACCATCATTACTACTCCTGGGGCTCACTATAGCTGAAGCAAGTTTATTACCTCTACCATGTCTGCTCAGAGGTACCTCGGCACGCAAAAGCCTCGACGAGGATGAGCCATTATCCTTGTTACCACCAAGCCCAACTCCTTGCCTCCATTGGGCAAGAGGATCAGTTGCCCATATCACCTGTACCTGCAACATATACACACTAATCTCAATACTCAAAAGGGCCAAGTAAAAGCCAAGAAACACTCCCCTTGTTGGTTTCCAAGGAAGCAGATGAAAAGTACACTGTTTAGTTTTCCAAGCCATAAATGTATCAATCCAGATACGATTTCAATGGGAAGCCGAAAGGTGGCTTAGTTTGGTTCCTTCAGGCTGGAAACTTGGGCCAAAACTTAGGATTGAAAGATTCCAATTTCAGCTCTTTCTGTTCTAAAATGATTTCCGGTAAAGCTCCTAAAATTTAAAGTCATGATCTGTTTGGGTACTTAAAAAAAAGTCGAAAAGAAAAAAATCTCACTTTAGATGCTTTGCATTCTATTAAAAGCAAACAAAACAACCAAATTGAGCCTAATTAGTAATTACCCCTCAACAAAACAAATGAATAATAATAGTAACAAAAATAGGGTTCCGACTTAACTTCTGCTCTAATAAATTTTGTGTGTTTTCTCAGCAGCCAAACGCAGAAAAGTAACAACAGAGAGAGAGAGAGAGAGTACTTTTTTGGAATCAAATGAGATGCCCAAAGAAGGGTCTTGGGCAGCGGCAAAGGCGTCTTGGGCGGAGTCCTTGGCACGGTACATGACGTGGGCGGACCCATCGCCGTCGATGCGGATCCGGGAAATGGATCCATAGATTTCGAATCGGGACTTGACGTCAAGGACAGAGCAGTCCGTGGGGAGCCCCGTCACCACAAGCGGCGGCGCCGGAGCTGGCTTTGCGATGGGCTTGTCGACGACGTCTTCCTCTTCTTCTTGACGGGGATGGTGAGGCATAGGACGCAGGCGTTTGGCGAGGGAAGAGGTCGGGACATGGCGGGAGATATGGGGTTTGTCCCGCTTTCGGTTTCGGCCCATATTTCGATTTCCACCCAGTACTTTACTCGGACACCACCACCCGAGTACTATGTTTCGTCTGAGTTCGGAGCTGTGAGATGTCGGGGTTGAAGGACTTCACGACTTCGCCGCACGTGCTTCTGGGTCCATAAGAGAAGTAGAGCTGCACCGATGTAGTCCGAGGATGGGTCTCCATTTGGTTTTTTTCTATTTATTTATTTATTTATTTTATATCCTTACATATTTAAAAAAATAATAATAATTCACAACATCATTTAAAATATTTATTTAGTTATTAAGTAAAAAACAATTTATTGAGACTCATATTAAGATTCATTTGTCGGGACAAAGTAGCATTATTATTCGTAAGAGATGTTCTTTCATCTCATTGAAAGTTCTCGTACGTGTTTTTTTTTTTTTTTTTAAGTATTTAATCTAAGTGAAAGTTCGCTTATGTTAGTGCATGTTTTATGGTAAAAATGCTACGAAGGGTTTGGTTTTGAGTGAGAAATATCTAAATATGAAGTAAAAATATATTTTAGTGGTAAAGAAATTTTATAAAAGTAAATTTATAAATTGATGTGATTGGATATAATACGTCAAATTGTAAAGTTATTTTTATCATAAAGTAGATTTAACGGATAATATCAAATTATGTCACTTTGTGAATTTAATTTTTAAAAAATTTTTTTATAATTATAACACTTATTTATGAAGTATTATAAATTTGAGTGTAGCTTGTGTCCAGACATAGTTTTACACCCTCCAATCATTAGCTACCTCATTATGATCTTATCAATTCGACATTGAAGTGAACTATCCAAAATTAAATTTTTTAAAAGTAAAATTCTAAAGTCGTAATATACATTTCTTAAACTTATAAAAATTCTATTTCGTTGGAGTGGCAACCGTTCACCCTAAGAGACAGCCGAAGTAGTCACCATCAATTTTTACACTCCTATTGTAGTTTTTCTAATAACTTTTCGTGGAAGTTTTGGTCTCATCTTAAATGAAAAGTGAACTTGAGAGCATAAAAGAAATGACAATTGAATTTAAGATGAATGATTTCATTCCTACCTGTATTGTATAACATCTAAAAGAATATATACAAGGTTGCAGCCAATCAAAGAATGACAGAGGGAATCTTGCTAGCACTAAAACCAGCTATGTACAGAGGAGGATAAGGAATGTATAGAGGAATATTCTAACTAACTATTGGACAGTGGACAGATGCAATCTTGGCCTTTTGTATAGAGGAATATTCAAGATGCCCATCTTGGATAGTAGAATATGAAGTGCGGCTACAAGCAAGGCTTAGATCAGTGTATCTGCAAATTGAAACTTGGAAGCAATGTGAACTAGTGTGATGATACCAACAAAGACCTTTTCTCTAACAAAGTGACAGTCTAATTCTATATGCTTTGTCATTTCGTGAAAGACGGGATTTTTAGTAAGGTGGAGAGCTGATTGACTATCACAGTAAAGTAAAACAGGCCGTGAATGTTCTGTATTGAAATCCTTTAATAAAGAAAGAATCCAAACAATTTCGCAGCTTGTATGAGCTAGAGCCCAATACTCTAATTATGTTGATGATCGTGAGACAGTGGTTTGCTTCTTAGACTTCTAGCTGATCAAAGAGTCAATGAAGACACATAAACCAGTGATTGATCTCCTAATCTCTAGACATGCAGTCCAATCAGAATCACTGAATGCCTTCAAGTGCAATGAAGATTGTGAAGAGAAGAAAAGTCATTGTCCAATCGTGCCTTTTATGTACCTCAAGATCTTATAAGCTGCTTGCAAATGGACTTGAGCTGGCTTATCCATGAATTGACTGAAAATATTAACATCATATGTGATGTTAAGTCGTGTGATTGTCAAATAAATCAATCTACCCACCATTCTTCTATACCCAGTAATATCAATCAATAAATCTGTGGGAGAATGAGTCAACTTATGGTTAACTTCTATAGGAGTGTTAGCTGGTTTGCAACCAAGAAGGCTAGTATCTTCAAGAATTTCAAGGCTGTATTTTCTTTGGTAGAGATGGATTCCAGCTGCAAATCGAGCAATCTCTAGACCCAAGAAGTATTTGAAAGATCCAATGTCCTTGATCTTAAATTGAGAGTGCAAGTACAGCTTGACAAATTCAATGGCAGCCAAACTTGAATTTCCTATGAGGATATCATCAACATAGACCAAAAGGGCAATGTATTGTTGCTCATCTGATCTTGTGAACAATGAATAGTCAGATTTTGACAGTTGAAAACCAATGACAACAACAGCAGAAATCAGATTGAAGGTGAATGAAAGAATACAAAGTACCCCTATGAGAGTGAGAGATTCTGGAATTTGAACATTTCCTATGTGTGTGACTCTAGCTTGAGTTTTGTTTGGAAGTTGGATATAGGCATGTGTTTCACAAGTGATGGATGTGAGAAAGGAAGGAGAGCAAACCGTAGGGTCTATGGCTCTAGTGTCAATAATCCATTCAGTGGTGTTTGAATTTGAATGATGCAGTGATGAATGATGTTTGACAGAAAAAATAGAAGAGCTTGGAATATCAGTGAGGGTAGATAGTCCTATACCTGCCATGTTGGAGAAAACAATGTTGCAGTAATGTTCTCGGTGGATGGGATGGAGGGGTGATCATGAGATTGTGAAGTCTGAGCATTGGCAAGAGATATGAGCTACTGAATCTCTGCTTTAGTGAGAGGCAACTGAGATGGAGTCATAGGTTCTTTTTCCTAGCCATGACTATGAGAAGCAACATGGTTCACTGAGGGATTTGTGGAATATGGTGATTTAGTTTTAGTGAACTTGAAGTTGGGTGGAAACCCAATCAACCTATGGCACTTGTCCTTGGCATGTCCATTCTTCCCACAGTGATTACAAGTGACATCAGTCCGATCTTTTTTCTTGTTTGGACCTTGAAATGCTACTAATGCTGAGTATTCTAGTGCAAGTGACATGAGGGTATGAGCTTGCCTCTGCCTTTCTTCTTGCAAAACCAGGGACAAGGTCTTATTCAGAGATGTCATGGGACTCATGAGTATTATCTGCCCTCTAATGCTATCAAACGAGTCATTCAACCCATCAAAAAATTTAAAAGCATAATCTACTTGTTGAGCCTTACCAACATCACTTTGAGATTGACAGGTATAGTGTCCACAAGAACAATGAGGTAGAGGACGATAGTTGTTCAATTCTTCCCAAACAACATTTAACTTAGTAAAATAATCACTCACAGAATGGCTTCCTTGAACAATGGAACTTAGTTGATGCTTCAAGTGATATATTCTCACGTTATCAGGTTGAGCCAGTCAATCCTTGAACTTCTCCCACACCCTTTTTGCACACTTGATGTATAGCACATTTGAGGCTATCTCCTTGGATATTGAGTTGAGGATCCAAGACAGCAGGAGGTTGTTACACCTCAACCATGGCACATACAAAGAGCTGGACAGCTCTGGGGTAGGTATGAATCCGTCAATAAAACCTAGCTTATTCTTGATGGATATGGCCAGAGTAAATGACCTGGTCCATGAGAGATAGTTAGGACCTGTTAAGGGAGGTGTGACCACCACGGTGTTGGCATTGTCACTGTGGTGGAGGAAAAGGGATTGTTGGGATCTTCAGAATGTGAGTTTGTATGGGGTAATGTATGTGCATTCTTATGAGAGGATGTTTCTTCAGCAATTAGAAAAGAAACAAAAGAGTAGGTGAAGAAGGAATGGAAGAGGAGTTAAGAAAGCAGATGAAAAGATGCAGGTTACGTAGCTTTCTTTGATACCATGATGAAAAGTGGACTTGAGAGCATAAAAGAAATGACAATTGAATTTGAGAAGAATGATTTCATTCCTACATGTATTGTATAGCATCTAAAAGAATATGTACAAGGTTGCAACCAACCAAAGAATGACAGAGGGAATCACTAATATTGCTAGCATTATAGCCAACCATGTATAGAGGAGGATAAGGAATGTACAGAGGAATATTCTAACTAATTATTGGATAGTGGACAGATGCACTCTTGGCCTTTTGTACAGCTGTGCATAAGGATGAACTTTTCTCTAGCTTGGAAAATTATCTGATGGATCCTTCAATTCTTGATAAATATGTTTGTGAACTTTTCCTGAGTGAGACTCACAATAATAAAACAAATGATAACCCTAGTGGCCTAGTGGGTGGGCTAGCCACCATAAAACCCCCCTCACCATGGGGGTGGCTCTATACAGCCACTCCTTGATGAAAAATCTAATCTCAGTTCCTTAACATGCTATTTGAGAGTGCCAAAAAGAAATGGAAGAGTTCCAATGGCTTGTTCTGATGCTGTTTATGGTTGTGCCTTTTCCTGGAAGAGGAACACGGTCATGAGCCATCGCAGCATTGATCTATTCTAGAGATGCCATTCTAATCAATTGTATCTGCAAATTTATGTGGTGTTGTATTCATCAAAGTCATAGGTTGCGTTTGGATAATGATGTGATCTTAGATATTATGTAAATAGTAGTGAAAAAGTAATGATATAATATTGAATAGTAGTTAAAAGTAAATGAAAAAACTACCCAAACTAGCCCATGGTCTTATAGATTAACAAACTTAACACATTTTTTACCCTCAATCTTTGAATTTATTGTTAGTCTTTGTGTCGAGGATTACCTTACCTGAGAACTGGCTTTTCTTTTCGATATTGTAATGCTGCCTAAGATCCAAACATTTTTTGGAGAGAAATTATGTTTTTATATTTGAGATGAGAAATGAAAAAGTAATCCTCCCTTGCAAATAGGATGTTGTACTTTGAACTTGACCATAAACAATGCCTGAATAACATTTCCCTATGTTGTTGTAATCATATACCAGATATCCACATAACCATTTACTGTATATCCAAATTATCTCCAGCATATGATTCTTTGGATGATTAGAGGTGGTTCATTGCATCTTTTACCATTTATGCTTAAATATATGGGATATGAAAGATTAGCCTCATTGTTGAACAGAGAGAGAAGGTTGAAGTAGTTTCTTTGGTGGGCCACATTACCTTGATATGATATTCTGCTTGTAGCATGCTTGTATACCTAATTTTTAACCTCAAAGTTTCTCAAACCATTAGCAACTAATTACCTTATGCCTAAGCTTAATGGGTCCACAGAAGGAGTGAGAAAAGTTGCAGTGGTCAAACTGGAGCTAGCACTACATATAAGACTAGATGGTGGTTAAGATTTAGCAGTGTGATTTCTATTTGTAAAGAATTTTTTATCTCCAATACAAGGGAGCAATGGTAAATATGTTGTGTATGCTACTTGAGTACCATTCCTTTTTGTTGGTTTGGGATAGGAGGTGCTTGAGATAGTGAAGTTGCTCCAATTCTGTGGCAAAAACAACATTCTTTAAAGTCAATTAAAATTTGGTTGCAATGATAGAAAAAAGTCGCTCTGCAAATAATGCAATATTGGAGGAGCTGTTGTTCTATCTAATGACAGACAATTTACCTATCTGTTTTATAAGCTCCTTCTTATTTGTGCATGAGATAGTTAGAACAGAAAAGTCATAAAATCAATATGTTCTCTTGTTTTCAATTTCACTAGTTGTGGAATCCTCTAGCCATAGGACGAAACAAGGCATTCACCTAAGATTAACTAAAAGGAATGGTTTGCTTATGTTGCTTTAAAAACACTTAACCGGTTGGCTTGATATTTGATATGAAGCCATTTCTAATCATCCCCCTCTTTCTTTGTAATCTTGTTCAACTACGTAGAATCAAAATCCTGTCTCATCCATATCTGAGTGTAGTAGGAATCTCAAAATGTGGAAAATTACCAATATTATCTTCTGAGACAAAAACAAAATAGCTACAGGTACTTCAAAAGGAGATTAATGATTTACTAGGAAGAGAGAAAATATTGTGGAAACATAAATCAAAAGTTTAGTGGTTAAGTGATGGAGATCGAAATACAAAGTACTTTCATTCTAAGGTTTCACAAAGGTGTAAGAGAAACAAGATTACTAATATTCTTATTGCTAATGGAAGATGGTGTGAGGATGGGGAGATGTATGCTGAGATTTTGAAGCATTACAATGAGGTCTTTTGTTCCATTAATCATGGTAATAGGGAGAACTTGTTACCTATTATACAACCAAGAGTTATTGAAGCTATAAACTCATCCTTAGATGATGTTTTCCATCCTGATGAAGTCCCTGTTTGGATTGTAAAATGAGATAAGATGATTTTAGATGAAAATTGAATAAAATATTATTTTTTAATATTATTATTATTTTGAGACTTGAAAAAGTTGGATTGTTTATTATATTTTGTATAAAAATTTAGGAAAGTTGTAATTATGAGATGAGTTAGGTAAGATAAAATAAAACAGTTTCATTATCTAAACGTTTGTCTGGTGTGCCTTAACTCAGATGCAGCCTCACAAATTCCCAAGACAGGATGGTATGTTTCCTTTTTTTTTTTTAAACAAGATTGGCATCTGGTGAGTGAAGGTGTTATGAAAGCTATTTTATCCATTTTGAATTATGGACAATTACCTATTGAATTAAATCATACTTTTATTGTTCTGATTCCTAAATTGAATAACCTTACTAAGGTCAGAGACTATTGGCCTATTAGTTTGTGCAATGTAATATACACGTTAGTATCCAAAGTGCTGGCAAACAGATTGAAGATGATCTTATCACTCATTATCTCAGAAAACCAGAGTGCTTTTGCTCTGGGCAAGCAAATTTCTAATAATGTTATTATTACTTCAAATCTTATTAATTTCTTACAGCATAAAACTTAGGGAAAGAAATGTTTTATGTCTATTAAACTTAATATCAGTAAAATATATGAGTGGAATGGTGTTTCCTTGAAAGTGTCATTAGGTAAATGGGTTTTAATAACAAGTGGATATCTTTAATAATGGTGATATTTCCACTGTATCTTACCCCATTTAGTGAATGGTATTCCTAAATGGCCTATTATTCCTTCTTGGGGATTAAGACAAGGGGATCCTAGCATCTTTCTTGAGTATTAGCCTTGTTAAGATGTTGGTGCTTTTATTCTATGTTTGTAGTAGAATGTGATCAATCTGAATTTTGTTGAGTTCTTGACAATAACTTGGAATTTATGGTATAGAAGAAATTTGGCTATTTTTCAAAGCAAATACATTGCAGTTGATGTTGCTATTGAAAATGCTTTTAATTTGCTTCAAAGCTATCAGCAGGTACTTCTCAACGAAAATTAGTCGATAAAGAGTATTGTCTATTGTGGTAAAAACCTTCTTCAGCTAGTGTTAAGTTGAATGTGGATGAGGCTCTTTTTTCTTATTTAAATAAGTTTGGTGTGGGTACTGTTTTAGGGATGATTGTGGATATGTTTTACTGGTGGTGGGCAATGTAGTTAATTGAGTTTGTGCAGTTGACATAGAGGAAGCTCTTGCCATTCTTAGGGGTTTGCAATTCATTTCTCATATAGGTATTCAAAGTCTTATAGTTGAAAGTGATTCAAAAACCATTGTGACAATACTGAATTCTAGCTAATATCAAGCACTTGTGTTTAGGATTCCAAGTTGTCGAGTTCTGTCATATTCCTTAAGAAGCAAATTTAGTAATACATAATTCAACTAGATTTTGTAAAAAGGTGAAAAATATTAGGATTTGGTGGCATTCAATTCTAGAATTTGTCAAACAATCTATTATTCTTGAAATGTTTATGTAATTGTACTCTTGTAATGCTTGTTGTTGAATGAAGTTGTTTTAGTTATATATATATAAAATAAAAAAAGTCCTGGCTACAACTTTTAAGAATGCAGCTCCATTCCACAAACTCTAATCTTTTCAGGTTTGGTTTGCTGATAAAGCTAGTTCTAAATTCACTTTGTGCATGTTCTACTTCCAGACTATACTATTAAGGCCATCTTAGTTACTTCATTTAACATCTTATTATTAGCATTATTTGGACTGTTAACTATCTTGATTTAGAATCAGTCATAAGCTGCCCCTTCCCTAATGCTTGTGTGTTAGCTCTTGCATGCCACCATGGATGATATTTAGAATAACTAGTAATCATGTTAAGAAAGAGAATCACAACTTACAAATATAGTTTTAGAAAAAATAGAAAATGTACCTGCAGAAGCCATGGTATAGGAGATGTAGCCAAATCTTTCCCTCCTTACTCCTCACAAATATTAGTCTTCAATGGGGCAAGCCAATAGATACATATAGAGAGGATAGAGGACCTAGTCATATATAGAAAACTTATGGAGTCCTCCTATTAAAAACTCAAATTTCCAGAATAAAACCCTTAAACTTCCCAATAAGGTTTAGAAAATTTCCAGAATAAAGCTTTTAAGCTTTTTGACCTACATATTTAATTTACCATATTAAATAGGATATAATCCTATATTACTAAGGTGCAAAAAATCTTAAATGATCACTTAACATATTGGGTTTAACCAAAGTACCAATATAAGTTATATATCTAACCCGTTTTTATAAAACACAAAAAATGCAATCAAATGAAGCCCATATTTTGAAAATATTCTAACATTCTCCCATTTGGGCGAACATTGATTGCTATTAAATAATAAATAAAAACTTATTTTGAAATGACTCTCGAATTAGACTACATAGGTGGCCACACATATATATAACTCTAATGATAACACCTTAGAAAACACGATCCGCTCCAGCAAGAATATCAATATCGAACATGGAAGTCATTACACTACTTAGACGATGCAAGACCACTCCACAGCTACAAATGTTAATAGCCTCATTGATATGGATCCCTATCCTCTGACCAATGTGGTAGTATGTAGTATGAACTTAGCACCAATGTTATCAAAAGTTGCGTTAATTCATATCAATTTTCATAATGCTTCAAAATGAAGCTACATGTCTTTAAAAGAGACTCGTCTTATGTCTTAATGATATCATAATAAAAGAAATAAGCTAAATGAAGGCTTAAAACATAGTTTATGAATAGGGGAAATATATGTATTTTTATTATTATTGGAAAGCGGCTTCATCCTAAAACAAATGGGTTACCTACGTATCCCGTAAAGGGATCAAGCCAAAACGTAATTTTTTTTACATAAGTAACTCCCACTAACCAAAAAATCAAAAGTTTCCACAATACCTATATTAGCAATATGCGTTTTAAAGACTTTAGGAGCTAGTCCCTTGGTCAAAGGATTTGCAATCACCGTCTCTGTATTTATATTCTCTATCTTTGTCTACCCTATCTTAATTTTGTCTCTAACCACCAAATACTTAATGTCAATGTGTTTGGACCCAGTAGAACACTTATTATTATTTGAAAAGAACACCGCTACACTATTATCACAATAAATAGTAATTGGCCTTGAGATGGAATCAACAACTCTTAGTTTAGAAATAAAATTCCTTAACCAAACAGTTTGGATCATACCTCCATAACATGCCACAAATTCAGCTTGCATAGTAGAAGATGCCACCAAAGTTTGCTTAGCACTTTTCCAAGAAACACCATCCCCAACCAACATAAAAACATAACCTGAGGTTGATTTCAAATCATCTTGACATCCAGCAAAATCAGAATTTGAGTAGCCTACCACCTCAAGGTGATTTAAACGCTGGAATGTGAGCATGTAACTTTCAATTTTTTTCAAGTATCTCAAAACTTTCTTAGCTGCTTTAGAATGCTCTTGCCCAGGATTCGACTGAAACCTACTAAGAACACTGACTGCATAGGCTATATTTGGTCTAGTGCAAACTTGAGCATACATCAAGCTCCGCACATGCCGTATATTTCAATGCCAAGCATAAAATAAGCTTCCCCAAGATCTTTTATCTCAAAATTAACAGATAACTTTTTCTTTGTCTCATGAAGTAATCCCAAGTCACTGCTAGCAAGCAAAATGTCATCAACATACAAAACAAGGAAAATAAAATTTCTCCCACTAGTCTTGTGATATATGCACTGGTCAACTGTATTTTCAATAAAGCTAAGAGAAGTTACAACATCGTCGAACTTCAAATACCACTGTCGAGATGCTTGCTTCAGGCTATACAAGGATTTATTTAACTTACATATCAATTTTTCTTTTCCAGTCATAACAAAACTTTCAGGTTGTCTCATGTAAATTTCTTCATAAAGATCTCCATTAAAAAATGTTATCTTTACATCCATCTGATAAAGCTCCAAATGATGATATGCCACAACTGCCATGATAATTCTAAAAGAATCATTGGACAGAACTGGTGAAAAGGTTTCATTATAGTCAATGCTCTCTCGTTAAATGAACCCTTTTGCAACCAATCTTGCATTCTTTCATTCAACATTCCCTTTTGAATCCAATTTACTTTTGAAAATCCACTTATTGTCTATAGTCTTAGCATTTAGAGGTAGTTCAACAAGCTCTCAAACTCCATTATATTCCATAGAATGTATTTCATCTTCCATTACACTTTGTCATTTATCTTACTCATGACTTATCAAGGCTTGATTAAATGTCAGGATCAAAAATATGCCCAATATTAAAATTACTCTCCAAAAAATAGACAATGTAACCATTTAGCAATGCAGACCTTTTTTCCCTTTGTGATCTTCTGACTTGTGGCTCAAAAACTTACTTAATCGCTATTGGAGGAAGAAAATAAAGTTCTTCTGGATGCCTAGGTTCTTCATTAACAATTTCAATTGGCTGAGAAACAATTTTTTCCTATATAATAAGAACTATCACCACAACTTGACTAGGTTCAATAAGAAGTTCCTTCAGCATAGATCTCCCACTATCACCAACATCATTCTCCAAAAATTTGGTAGTAATGGACTCAACAATTCTGGTGCTACGATTAGGACAATAGAACTTATATCATTTTGATTTGTTTGGGTACCTAATAAAATAACCAGGGGTGGATTTTGGGTCTAATTTCTTTTCAAGAGGATTCTAATCCTAATTTCAGCTGGGCATCCCCAAACTTTGAAATGAGACAAACATGACTTTACGACCTGTCTACAATTCAAAAAGAGTTTTTGAAACAGCTTTATTAGGAACCTTGTTCAAAATGTACATAGCAATTTTCAAACTTCACCCCATAGATACTCTAGCAAATTTGTTCTGCTCATCATGCTCCTAACCATATTCTTTAAAGTCAGATTTCGTCTTTGAAAAACGTTATTATGCTCAGGTGCCCTTGGCATGGTGTATTGAGGCACCGTCCCACACTCTTGTAAAAAGTTTGTAAAATCACCCATAGTGTTTACTACCACAGTTAGACCTAACAACTTTAATACCATTCCCACATTGTTTCTCTACTTCCATTTTGAATATCTTAAATTTCTTAAAAGTAAGGGATTTATCATTAATCTGGTAAACATATCAATAGCGAGAGAAATCATCAATAAAAGCTATGAAGTACTTATTTCCACATATGGTAGAACATAAAGGTCGACTGATGTCGGCAAGTTTAAAAGACCATTGCTCCTAGTAGAACCTTTTCTTCTAGATTTAATTAGCTTTCCTCTCATATAGTCCACACAGATGTCAAATTTGAGAAATCTAGTGAGAGAAGTATCTCAACTTTTACCAATCTCTCAATTCTTTCCTTCGAAATGTACCCTCTCTCTTGTGCTACAACATAGAAGATGATTCACGAATTAAAGACATTTTATTTGTTATATTAGTAACACAAGAAACTTCACCAAAAGGAGCCAAAGATATTTTATATAAACCATCACATAAAATGCCATTTCCAACCAAACGAGAATCATAAAACAACTCAACTTTTTCATTACCAAACTTAAAAGAAAAACCAGAATCATCAAATTTTGATATAAAAATTAAATTTTGTCTCATTAATGGTACATAATTGTGTTATCAAAACAAGAGAAAAACTAGATTCCAAATTTAACTTTACTACTCCTATAAACTCGACCTTCACTTGAACTCCATTCCCAACGCATAAGCTTACTTCATCCTCACTTGGCCTTCGTTTGCTTATGAACCCCTACAAGAATTTTATAATATGAATACTTGCACCTGAGTCTATCCACCAAGAGTTTAAAGGCACATTTACTAAAAAAGACTCAAAACAAACTAAGGCCAAGGATGTACCTGCCGAGTTCTTCTTCTTCTTCTTCTCTAATCAAGCATTAAACTTAAAACAATCATTTTGCCAATGACTATTCTTTTTACAGAACTTACATTGATCATTTTTCTTTATAGTTCTTTTAGGATTACCAGAAGTCTGTCCTTCAAACCTTTTATTGTGCTGATTTTGGTGTGACTTATTGCCCTTATGAAACTTAGACTTATGATTATGAGAAGACCCCTTTTTCGGTGGTGGCTGAAAAGTCAATTGCACAGTTTCAACAGTCTCACGACACATCCTATACTCCTCTTGGGCACACACTACTATTAAATCATTTAAATCACATTTATCCCGCTGAGCATTATAAGCAGCATTTAGCTGATTAAACTGGCTAGAAAAACTATTGAGAACATGATAGACCAGAAAAAGCTCTGCAATGGAAACTTTAAGGGCTTCTAGCTTAGAGGATATATATATCATTTTCATAATATACTCCCTAACTCCACTTGTTTCATCATATTTCATACTCATCAGTTTATTCATCAGGTCTCCAGTTTCAGCTTTATCAGACTCAACAAACCTTTGTCCTATGGCATCCATAAAATTTTTAGCATTGTCATTATCCGAATAGCTCCCATAATGGAATTAGGTATAGAACGTTTGATAATTTTTAAACAAAGCCTATTAACCCTTTCCCACTTTTGATAATCATCAATTTATCACAATCAAAGTCAAAATTCAAATGTGATTGAGAGGCAAAAACAGTATGGACAAATCAAACATATATGACAATAAATATGTCTAAAATTAAATATGAACTTGAAAAGTATATATTTATAAAAGAATGCTCATAACAAGTTACAAAATTAATATACATCCGAAAACACTCTTACAGAGAGAATACATATATGTATAGATCATAAAAGAAACTGAATATTCACCAGAAATTTTTATTACAATAAAAAACTCATTGTAACCCCTCGAAAAATGTGTAAACAATATTCAAAATTTTAAAATGGTGTCTTATAATGGTACTAAAATTTTCAAAAATCATAAAAAATTTTAATATGGCATGTTAATAAATACTGGAAAACAAAAGAGTGTCTTTTCGAGCCCTCACGTGCCGCACGGGCTGCCTCATGAGTGTGGGCCTTGTCTTTGTTGGGGGAGAAATCATCTTCAACCTCTAGCTGGGTCTGTTACGGGTCGTGGGTCTACTAGTTTGGGTCAACATGTTTCTAAATGGGTTTTTCTCAACTCCTTGCATTTTTGAGTCAAAAACTAAAATTTCTTTAGAGAAAAAAATATTTAGAACCCGAAAAACACATATATGGTGTTTTAAAACAATGGGTATCAATATTTGAAATAGATTCTCAACCTTTAAAAATGGGTATGAACCCTAGCTTTTGTAAAACACAAATCAGGGACAATAGGACGAAATAGACAATATCCCAGACATATGTTTTGATAAACATTTGATGAATTAAAACAATATTTCAATTATTAATATGAAATTTGATTTTTTCATCAAATAGAGTCCAAAAATTAATAGGTTTAATTGTATCCTTAAAACATAATTAAAAGTACCGATTAATATATCAAAAGAACAAGGAGATTGAGAGGAATAAAAGCCCTAGCATTTCAAAAATTTTCAACAAACTGATTTCGACGAATTTGATTTATAGTAGTCATCGGGTTGTATAGGGAAAAAACCGAAAATACAAACTAACCGAACAACTTTTTACAAAGGATTTTGATCCTAGCATATTGGCTCTGATACCACATGTCGAATATCTAGTAATCATGCTAAGAAAGAGAATCATAACTTACAAACACAGTTTTAGGAAAAATAAAAAATGTACCTACAGAAGTCGTGATAGAGGAGATGTACATAGCCAAATATTTCTCTCCTTACTCCTCACAAAAGTATTAGCGCTCAATGGGGCACGCCAGTAGATACATATAGAGAGGAGAGGGAACCTAACCATATATAAAAAACTCATGAAGTCCTCCCATTAGAGACTCAAACTTTCAGAATAAAACCCTTATATAAGCTTCCCAATAAGGTTTAGGAAATTCCAGAATAAAGCCTTTAAACTTCCTGCCCTACATAAGTAATTTATCATATTAAATAGGATATAATCATATATTATTAACGTGAAAAAAATCTCAAATGATCACTCAACATATTGGGTTTAACCAAAATACCATTATGAGCTATATATCTAACCCATTTTTATAAAACATAAAATATGCAATCAAATGAAACTATATTTTTAAAATATTCTAACATGATACCGTTAACATTAGTTTCAAGTCTTGATCTGAATGCAGCTTTATAGCTATGCCTATCAATAATTGGGTAATTTAACCCTGACAAGTTTATCCTACGCAAGTTTAGACCAGAAGCCATACTTCTCGATCCGTTATTTTCTTTTTGAATGATATTCTACAAAAAAAAGTTACGTCTGTGAGAAATTTCAATGGGATGTGAAGCCTTGCTTTAGAAAAGTGGGGTTGGTCATCTTTCATGGGCTGCACAGAGGTTTTTCATGGACGGCTAAAATAAATATTCCCTAATCTTGGGTTTCAAGAGATCGCATGGATGTGCTTGACGTTATTCTGGTCTTCAAAATTCAAATGGCACCTCTTTGAGACAAGGTCCCAAAGGATGTGCATTTTTTGTTTTAAATGTGCTTAAAAAATGTTAAACTAGAATGAATATTGATGTGAAGATGCAGCGAGCTGGTTGTTCTAGTATTAGTCTATCACAAATGCTTAACCGCTAGCCATATTTTCGAAGTACAAACTTCGAGATATTCTTTTCCTATTGTAAGATGCAATATCAATTTCAATATATAATAAGATGAATAGCACGTCATTCCGCGTACTCCAGAGCTATTTGATAATTTTCTTCATAGAATATAAGTTAGGCTCACACCGTTTCTACAACACGAGAGAAGCATAGCAAGGCCGATTGGCTGTGATATTGTATCCAGCTCTAATGATCAAATGCATTAGGAGCACGAATGATCCAATGAGAGATATTCCCAAAGTTTAAAGTTACTTTTTAAACTTTCTTTGATAAAAAAATGAAAGCACGTAAAAGATTTACTTTTTCTAGCAGGCTTTTTTTTTTTGGCTCAAAATGGTTGTTCACATTGCTCACTCTAAAGTCGTATAAATTATCTTTTTAAAGAAAAATATTAAAATTATAAATAGATTCTATAAAATTCAATTCATAAATAGCATAGTTTTATATAATACTGTAAGGAGATTTTTTCCGTTTCTTAAAGCCCATTAGATTTCGACCTAATACCCGAACACAAGAACCCAAGACCACCCATAAAGTAAGGTGTCTGCCAGGAAAAGAGATCAAGTGACTGACAGGATAGACTCGTCTGACATCGTTCGACCACGTTCCGAACCTGGGAACTCGTACGAAACATAGAGGGAAATATAGAGAACCCTTAATCCGTTGATATGGGAATATCGACAACTCACAAAAGATAAATGTAAGGCCAGGGAACCACACTGCATTAATGGCACCACTACCCGAGCTACACGCTACATTATAGTGACGTTATAGAACCACACCGCATTAAATAATTCTGACATAAGGAACAGTATGAAGAGCACGAGCTAGGTAGGGACAGACATGATCTGCCTCCAGACTTATGGTATTAATAGTAAGTTTTAGGTACGAGAAACTCTAATTTGCTGCGCCTCCTCAACAACCCTAGCCTCTCTCGCCCCCTACCTTATCTCTCTAGAGCGCCTCTTCAACAACCCAGACCAGAAGGGGGGTTTGAGGTTCGGCTCCTTCCTCCCTCTTCCCTCTATTTTTTTCCTTTATTTTTCTATTTTGTTTGTTTTTCTCTTAAAGTAGGACAAAATGTCGATTTGTTGTTTTTCGAAGCCCGATGACCACCACACGCCCCACCGCAAGATTCCCAAGACACCGATCCTTCAGATGGGCAAAGAATCTTGCCGAATAGAGCTGAGCGTGAGCCACACGCGCAGTCCAAAGTGTGCATGTGATAGTTACGCACCACCTCAATGGAAGCTCTATAGCCGCCACACGCGGCATTTCTAGAACCAGGACCACCGGTTTCTTCAGACTCGACTGTCCGCCGTACTCCCAGGGTGGCGCGGGTCCCTCACATGCCATCACAATCTCTATGTTTGCTTTTTTTTTTATTTCCTTTAAGGTTGAAAATGCAAATTTACAACTTTTCAAGCTGTATTTCGCTATTTTCCCATGCATCATTTTCATTTGCTGTTATTTCTTTTGTTTTAGTCTCTTGGACACTTTGTTCATAGAGTGAAAGTACTCTCCTCCTCCGAAGGGTAGGGTTTAAAATTTCTGCTTTAAGCAAAATGTGGTCTCTCAGACGGTTTGTCTGTAAAGAGTCATAGAAGTTAAGACCATACTAGTCACAAAGGAATTTGTGTACTGGTGGAGCCGCAATCGTGAGTAGTTGGTTTGTAATCTGAGATTTTTTTTGTACGTATCAGTCATAACTGTAACTTTACTTTCATGGATGAATGAAGTCTATTTCCCATAAAAAAATGTATGAGAAACTCTTTCTGATCTTAGACTCTCTCACTTATTTACAAACATCTGAGAGAATTTATTAATTTTGACATCAAAGACTATCCTGCCCAGGGCGCCTTCTCCTAGTTGCCTCATTTTTCAATTTTTGTAGGTCCAAGTTCTGAAGATTTGAGTTGCCGAAATCTAGCCTAAAGGAGTGCGAAACACAGCTTTAACAAATATGTTTGATCTACTTGATAATAAAAATAATTTTACAATCTAACATACTAAGTCAAATTACATCAATTTATAAATTTATTTAATAATTTTTGTTTTAGACTAAAACATTTCTATTTTTATTTGACAGCATCTTCGCATCCTTGTCACTTGTCATACTTCTATGTGCTCGGTAGCCTTTACACCCTCCACTCCACGTTTCCACTTCTTGATATTGCAAAGAAACAATGAACCAACATTCCATAAAAGGTGTAGAGACCGGGTCCCATTCAAGGGGCACCCGCACCAATACCATGGATTAGCAGCCACGTCCTCATTGGGACTATTTTTTTGAATTAATCTTTGCATCAGTCTACACACTACATATTATAATTTTTTTTTTATTTTTTTATTTGTTTCTCTTATTAAATGTGTATTATATAGATGATGAATAAAAAAATATAAATATTTCAAGAAGAGTAAAATAAAAAAAAATAAAAAAAAATAAAAAACATATTAATATGTGGTGTGTAGGCTTATGCATAACAATGTTCTAATTCTTTACAAACAAGTGAAGGGCCCCAACCCCATCAATCCCTCTATGATTTGCCTGTCTAGGTTTGCATAGCACGTTCTACCTGGACACGTGGATGGTCCACGTGAACATATTCGACAGCAGATACATCAAATACGTGGTGAAATGTCTCCTACTGGTCCCTAGTTTGGGTTTATATTCGAATCATATTATTGTTGGTGTAGAGTTTTTTACCTCTATTAAATATTTAATAAATTTTATTTCATATCGCCATTTTACTCGCTTTTAAATTCGAATAAAAACTTAATCTGTATTTGACATCGAATAATTCTATTTTCAAGTGGATATATAGAGTGCGCACAAAATTTAGATATCAATATCTAATTTCTAAAATTTATTTTTTAAATAAAATTATGATACATAAACATTATGTTGTAGAGGTTTTAAAATAATAGTACTTAAGTATTTCATCTAGCGCAGGACTTCATATCATAACCGGTGCATATTTTGTTCTGGAGAAATAATACCTGTAATTGTGAGTGCACAAATGCCACACAATCATTTTTAAAAAGTGAATAGAGACATATATAAAAAAAATTAACTTTTTAATAATAGACTGTGCTCTTTTTCAAAATAATTTCACGAAATTTATACACTTTATGATTATAGGCAGAATTACTCTTTATTCTTTCTATGGGTGGCTAGACCCTTGAAATAACAGCTTGATATTCCTGACTTTTAGCACCCATTGCAATCTAGAAGCGTTTTTCCTTGCTCCTGTACTTTTCAATTGTTTTTATCCTTAACCCTCCTCCATAGGAAAGCTTGAAAGGTTCCTTGGAATCACAAAAACAAAATTAAACTACAATTTGGTTATAATTTATGCGTCCCCAAGAAGAACTTTGTATTGTTGGGTGTCGTATAAAAATGTCTCAACTTGTGTCTGCTACAATTGTTGTGAAAAATGACGCTTGTTTATCATTTTTCTTAAAAATATCTATCTTTTAGAGAGACATTTTCCGCAAACGACTCAACTTGCATCAGCAAGATATTCTGCAGCAGACGCAATCTCGATGAATAAGTGAGATCGAAGTGCTTATAATTCAAGAGAGCAAGCAGGCTGTCAGCATCCTCAAGAATTTATGGCGGCCTCAAAGTCCACGCCAAGAAACTGATACACTACCGACTTCTTGACTTTTCTTTCTTTCTTCCCTTTTTTGCAGAGTATGATTGGAACTGGCTTTGTCACGGGTGTTATAAAATATGAATATTAGTAGGATGTTACTTCAGAAGCATGAGATTTGAGATCAAGTTAATTTATATTGTGCTTAATGACAATTGTTTCATTGCCGGATACGTTTGGATGGTGAGAATGTTTCAGAATGTTTAACAATTTCAAGCATGCATGGCACTAAAAGCTGGTTCCATTTCTTGAACACGCTACTAAATATGGATGGAAAATAATTTAACCATAAAGGGATTACAAAAAACTAAACTCACAAGTTGATATTGCTTGATATGATACGTCAAATTGTAAAATTATTTTTATCATAAAGTAGATCTAACAAATTTCATGAAATAAGATAGCGAAGAATCTGTAATCCAAGAAACAATGCCAGATGCAACATCTGGTTAAGGCCAAGGCAATTGACTTTATTGCTTCTTAATCATAATTACAACTCAGAACTCTTAATAATATTGTAGTCTCATTATCTAGAACTTTAAAATTACTCAGATATTCCAGAAACAAAAGGGCTGATCTTCTGCTGGGAACCCAAAATTACAATAATTTGCAGGCAGATCGTGACACCCATCTTCAAGTTTTAGAAAGAATGGTTGGGGCAATAGTATCTGGCCGCGATTATCATCTTCGTCTTGTGAGAAATCCGACTGGTCTGGCTCAAAGACTAGACATGAGTCCGCAGGCGCCAACAATGAAGAATGATTCTTCCCATCTGTGCGACGTGGGCTGTTAGAGTAAAAAACATCACTTTTGGCTGAACTTACATCTTCCTGCTTACACACCAGTTTTGGCACATCGGACATATTTTCAGAAATTGGATTACGAATTGTTTCTTGGGATTCTGCTTTTAACAGCTTAATGGCATCAAGTGGCTCAGCATTTCCCATCTCTTTCCCTCTAATAAGCAATTTGTCCTTCAAGGAATTAACCTGTTGCATATGAAACAATGAACAGATTAACCATTTTTCCAAGAGTAGGACATACTTTCCACCAACTATTACTTACAAGAGTAATTCGAGCATATAGAATTGACCTCATTTTTCAAGCTTTCCTTCTCCTCGAGGAGATTTTCATGGTCAACCTTGAGCTTATCATAACAAGCTTTCAAAGAGTCGTAGTCCTTTTCCAGTTGTTTGCTCTTAAATCGAGCACGCCTGTTTTGAAACCATATGGCAACTTGCCGAGACTTCAAACCAAGTTCCATTGCCAGTTGGACCTTCCTCTCTGGTTCAAGTTTGTTTTCCACATCAAAACTCCTCTCAAGAAGCTCAACTTGATCGGCAGTGAGCCTCCTTTTCTTTCCGGGTTGATGAAAGCACCCAACATCGTAGTCCTCGTCAACATGTTCATCTTTATCGAGCCGTTGGATAAATGATCGAGCTGCTGCTGCTGCTGTTGCTGTGTTTCCTCCACTAACATTCTCATAATTTTCCATGGATTTCAAAGCTGAATTAAGGGAACCCAAAATTAGAGGGTTATAAAGATATCAAGTTCCTTATTTCATTCTGATGTTGGTCACATCAAATGCAAAACTGACATATGGACCCATCCAAAAGGAATAATCTGAAAAGAATCAACAGTCAAGACAGACAGCGAGAGCAAATTAAAAACATGCACGCATTCCCACATATACTCGGTGGATCAATGACAGAAACTACGAAATCTTCGACTTTTACTTCTCAACATGTTACTCAAACAAAATAAATATTCGGACTTCACCAGGAAATCACGTAACATGGAAAACAAGGCTAAGTAAATTAAAATACACGAACGAAAAAAATGGGAAACAACCAAAATCGACAGATATGTAATCACAGCATCAAGATTAACAAGACTTCAAGAAATGATCTATATCCAATATCGACCAAAAAATACCCACAGCAAACAAGGCATAAAAAGGGCTGATAACATTGCAAAGGCCACAATGATAGTTTAATTGGAAAATTACCGTGCAAAGAGGGATTAGAGCTGGGAGTCCAGAGAGGCTCAAGAACCTCAGAGGAGAAAGGAAGCCTTTCGTTTTGAGATAAGATGCTCACGTTCGAAACAATTCCATAGACTTTACCATCCACCATTTCTTTTTTCTATCTTCAGTTCTGTGTTTGAATTCCCAGAGGACCTAAAACGTTCATATTCTAGAATGAAAAAACAAGGGCAATAGACAGAAGAAGCTGGAGTGACGATCACTGTAACGTGGAAAGGTTGAGAGTAGGCAGCGATAATCACTCGTAGCGTCAAACAAAATTTATTGGCAGTGTGGAAGATATTTACATAGGAACGTGGAGAGGCACAGTTTTAGGAGGATGAAATACAATAATTTTAAAAGAAAGTTAGATAAAATATTATAAAAATATTATTATTATTTTGATATTTAAAAAATTTAAATTATTTATTATATTTTATATCAAAATTATAATAATAAGATAAGATGAAATTATTTCTATATTCAAACAAAATCTTAATAGGAGAGAGCATGATTGAACAATGAACAAATGATATATTCAAGTTTATGTACAGATTTTGGACCCTATTAAGAAAAAGTACGAAAACTCAATTTTTTTTTTTTTTGTGGAATCATTTTTTTTTTTTTTTTAAGAAAGTTGCAAAACTTTACTTTTGAAATTTATTCCTAACATTACTCCTAGACACTCCCTTTTATACATTTACGGAGAAACAGAAATACAGAGGGAGTCAGCCTCTACTCTAGGTTGGAGAGCTTGACGGGTTTATAAGAGGCAAGGTAAAATGACAAGAGGTTTTCTTTTACTTCTTGGAGGAGTGGACAAGCCCAAGTGGAATTTACCTTAATGTCCCTACTCCCTACTAGATTCTAAGAAAAGTAAATCTCAAAAAATAATGTTTAAGGTTAAGTTTGGTTAGTGAGGCTGGAAGGGCTAAAATCCCCTCTCTGACCCAGTAGGCTTAATTACATAGTCCAAAAGCCTCCAGGCTTGGAAAGGTGGGCCTTAGACAAACACCTCAAATAGGTTGTGGACACTGGTAACGATTTACGTCACCCACGAGAGAAGATCTTATCAAACTCATATCGACTACGGTATTCTAGCAACCTCCTGAGGATCAGATAAGATCCAGATAATGTGGGAAATTCAAATAATAAAGCCCGGACTTGGTTTCAAATAAGAGACCAGGTTGTTACAAAACTCAAAGATGTCCCTCCTCACTCTATATATATATATATATCCATCGATGTCCACCCACCAGGTACGCAAACATCAACTCTGTCTTTTACTGGAAAGATTGAGCAACACGTCCGACTTAGGCATCCGAGGCATTTCTATACCTTTCAAGCCTTCTCATTTCTAAGGTTGTAGGCCCACATGAAAAGCCTAAGAGTGCAAAACACGTCCACAACAGTTGGCGTCGTTTGTGGAATACCTTTCGTATAATTCAATGTGCTTTTTGCATGCCTGCCACTACACGCTCTCAGGCAACCAAAGATCAAGAAGCATTCTTTGAGTATGGAGAACAGGTTAGCAGAGTTGGAGGACAGGTTGAAGAAGGTAACATCAAAACTGGAGGTGCTACAGCACGAAAATGAGGCTCTCTGACGCATAAACGCTTTGTCAAGGGAGCTCTCCGTGCTAGTCCAAGTTGACAAGGCGAAAGCAGAGTCTTAAAGCACGGGTAGGTAGCCCACGGCAATGAGGAGACGAAGAAATTGTACCACGACTTACGAAGTCTCATGGACAAATACAAGCAGATGGTGCAGAAGATAAGAGCATCTTCCTTGGTAGACCAACTACTCATTAGCATGGACTTACCATACAGCGTGGAAACCATGGCAGTGCCTCTTCCACCAAAATTCAAAGTCCCGTTAGTAGAGATGTATGATGGGTCCAAGGATCCCATAGAGCACCTCGAGACTTTCAAAGCCCACATGACGTTCCATAGTTTCTCAAGTGAGATCGCATGCCGGGCATTCCCTCTGACTTTGAAAGGAGCTGCTCGTGGATGGTTCGAAGCCTTACAGCTAGGATCCATAGATAGTTTTAAAGAATTGGGCTAACAATTCTTTACCTAATTCATGGCGAGCCAGAGGAGGCTGATGCTAGTCACATACCTTTTCATTGTGAAACAGAGGAAAGATGAGAGCTTAAGGGCTTATCTAGCCTGTTTTAATAGGGAACGCATGATGGCAGACGATCAAGTGCAAAAGATCACATTGGTGGCTTTACTAGGAGGAATCTGGCATAGGAGTCCCTTCATGGCTGAATTGGTGAGGAAGACCCCGCCCACCCTATGCGAGTTCATGGATAGGGTGGGCAACTTTGTCAATACAAAGGATGCATTGTGGGCTCTAACCGCACCCAGAGGATTAGAGGTGGAACAACTAGAAGAACTATTGAGGAAATGGGTGTTGAAGAGAGATCGGAAAAGCGACCCAAAGACAAAGAAGGGCTAACGTGAAGGAAGACGGGAGTCAGCAAACCATGCTAGACGGGCAGGCAACTTTAAGGCCCAATACTCCAAGCATGAGTGTCTAAGAAAAAAGCTAGGGAACCCCCCCCCCCCCCCCCGGGGGGG
>QEOT01123937.1:0-13884 GCA_003123785.1 Pterocarya stenoptera | reverse complement strand
AAAAAAAAAAAAAAAAAAAAAAAGGTCACCGACGAGCCACCGTAGATTTAAGATTTTTTAATGTGATTTTTTTATTTGAGTATATTGCCGTCGCAAAGATCTATAAATCTCAGTATAGATCTGAGATTTTTTGGTTATTTTGTACTATTGGTGTTGATTTAGTACAATTGTAGTTGATTTTGTGCGATTTTAAAGAAATGGCCGCGGGTGTGGAGATTCTGGAGAAGAACAGTATGTAACACACCAAGTGTTGGGCAAAATTACATAAGGAAATCTCATTTCGAGGGAGCACGTCCAAGAGGAAGAAGGAGAAATTGAGAAAAGAGGAAAAATAACTTCCATTATACTCCTCTAACTAACTAATGGGCCCAAGGCCACGCCACCTTAACAAGACAAAAAAATATAGATAGTCCGAACAAGTCTAACACACACAGTAAATGGGCACTAGCTCGACCCAGGAATACTTGTAAAATAAAAGAAATATCCACAGGCCGACACATAGCCAAGAGGACAGTGCCCACCAAAGCCCACAATGCTTCTGCACACTACATTCGATGTACTAGGGTGTGACAAACTCTCCTCCTTCAAAGAGTCTTGCCCACAAGGTGCAGATAAGCTTCATCCCCTCCTTTGCAACTATGACAAGGTTCTTGCCTTCAAGGTCCTTGAGCTTCTTTTCTGTAGCAACGACTGCTTCAGGTCCATTTGATCCATTAGCACCCATGGATTCCAGGAGTGCCTGTGGGGTTGGTGGAAGCATATAGAGACTATTTTCTGGACTTCGATAGAAGAGAAACTTCTTTATCAATAAAATCTTTTGCACAGTTTAAAATGTCCACCATGATCGAGCATGCTGGAAATATAGTGCTTGATGCATATTCCCTTGCAGCTGCAACTAATGGATGCTGAGTCCATAATGTGGTAGCACCCGTGTTAGCCATCAGCAAAGAAGTATATATGGTTTCAAATTCGGATCTATGAGTATCAAACTCTTCAATCTCCTTCTGTTTCCTTTCTGAAGAATCTTCGGTTTCTTTCCTTCCTGCACATAATTTATTCAAGCGCTGTACTTAGCCATTAATGTATTCAACCTTGCCGTCAACCCAACAACTACTCTTTCCTTCACCCAAACTTCAAACTCAAATTGCCTCAAACTGCTCATTTTCTGTGTGGCACCTCCCTTTATAGCAGCATATGTCAAAGTGAAATAATCATTTATCAAATGTCTTCTACATTCTGAAAAATTCCATTCTCCTGTTTAGAGAGAGAAACTCTCCCTTCTCTCTAGAAAACTCAATCACTTTGAGTGCCTTCGATGTCCTCTCTTCTCCCTTTCCATTACCGCAGTGTGCATACACTTTTATGGTAGTATTTTTTTCTTCTCCCTCCACCAGTTCGGTTTTGGTTAGATCTATTGCAATCCGGCCACCATCAGTCGACAAGCGCCCCACCACGCCATTCTACAACTGCCGATCTACTAGGAAAGAGAGGAATCACGCAAAAAAGCTCGGCGCATGGCCTTCATGCGCAGCTTGTTTCTACATGTGGTCTTTATGCGCCACCACCCCACGATGCCATTACTGGTTATATGTGTCGTACCAGCAGATTCCCTGCGCCGACTCTTCCAGATCTGCCTTGCCTCACCTCCCTACCACCGACCCGTGGTTACCACGCACCACCATAGATGTGCGGGAAGACAGATGATTAGCTGCAAATTAGTCCATCCGATGTTGTGCTTTCAACTATGTTATTGCTTTCTCTAACAGATGATCTTGAAAGATGAACGACGGATCTCTCCAAAAAATATCTCAAGATAACAAAATACAGTGCACCCACAACTTTCACCGCTTCCAGCGGTGTTTCCATAGTTTGCATGACTTTGTGAACTGCTAACTACCGCCTTTTAAGACAGCGCCCTCTTTGTAGGACATGGGTGGGAACCAAGAAATTGGTCTCAAAAATTATTTTATTTTCTTTTTTTCCACCACTTTTGCACTGTATTAATTGTAATGGGTTGTTGGGGAACCTCACCCCCTCATCATGTATCATCCTTTTCGTTTCTAATAGAAATTTGCTTGCTTAGAGAAAAAAAATTAATAATAATCATTTATCAACTTCTCCGTGTACCCAAGAGTCTGACCATCAATAGACCACACTCTCCAACTTTCATCCATAGTCAAATTTAGAGACTTTATCCCTTATTGTGTGCCCTTTGGAATTTAAATGTCCTGATCACCATTGAACCTACCCAACAAAAGCTGCGAGACTTCATCTTGTTCATTGGAATCCACATCCTCCCTCAATGACCCTGCTTACAAGACCTCCATATCTTCAGGCGAGCCATCCTTTAGCTGTAATAACAACGAGTCATCATCCCAAGTAAAATTCCACCCTTTATTATCAAGTACAAGCATAATCTGCAGCATGACTCCAAAGAAATAAACTAGTGTGGCAATATAAAGGGTCACAAAGGAGTTTGCACTAGACAGTGGTGAGAAGCATGCAATAATTCTAGCAAGAACCAAGAATGCCAAGTCATTGATTTCCATAAACTAAGAAGGCCAAGTCAGAGGCTGATGCTCACTAACACTTGCAATAATAGGTATGTACTTAAAAAATATTAAAAAAACTTCCGCATAACCAATAACATTATTCATTTACGACTTTTATGAGTCTTCTCTCTTTTTTCTCTCTCTAGATGGGGAGATGAAGTGTAAGTGTGTGTAAAGGCACGTGGTGGTTTGTTATAACAGAAAGGTGAGGAAAGGTGGAAAATAGGTTCCACAGCAGGCGGGTAACAAAATTCGCAGTGGTGGTGGGTAGCCTGAGGTGAACAATTACAATGGAGAAAGGAGGTGGAGATGAACGTCCAAGAAGAGAAATGGAAGAATCTCGAACTATCGAAAAGGGAAGCAACAAGTATTGTGTTTGAAGAAGAAGAAACGGTTGGATTAAAGTATAAAAAGGATAGGAGTTTTATGGGAAAGGTGTGTTCGATGAGAATCATAAGTACGAAGGTATTGGGGTCGACAATGGCCAAAATCTGGAGGGTTAGTAAGGCTACGAAATTCACAGAGGTTAGTGCAAATATTTTTGTGATAACCTTTGAGACACAAGCAGAGAAACAAAGGGTATAGGGTGATCGACCTTGGTTATTTGATAACCAACTGCTAGCACTGAAGGTGTACGATGGTTTTACTGCTCCACTGGGAATGAACTTTGACTGTGAAAGTTTTTGGGTTAGAATGCATAATCTGCCCTTAGCATGCATGAAAAAAGTTAGGGGTGAACAAATTGGTGGATTTGTGGGGCTAGTGGAGGAGGTGGATACTTAGGAGGATGGGAGTGGGTGGGATAGTTATCTCAGAGAACAAATTAATTTGGTTGTTACAAAGAGGCAGAACAGTCATGGTGAAAGAGAAATGTTTGTGGATTCCATTTAGCTATAAGAAACTACCTCGTTTCTGTTGAGTCTGAAGAAACTGAGAGAAAAAAAAAATAGTTATGCTGGGGGATAATGACAGTAGAAGGGGGGAAGAGGTGAAGGTGTTTAAAGAAAAAAAAAAGGGCAAGAGGTTGAAGGCAAAGGGGTGGGGGAAGAAAAAATTGATTCAGAAAATAAGGGAAAAAATAAAGATAAAGAGGGTAATGAAAGGAGAGAAAGGGAGGGGGACAACTATATGGGGAAAGGGAGAGAGAAATTTTTCTCTGAAAGGGAAGTAAAGTTGGATGAGGATGGAATGTTGGTAGGGATGGATGATGATCTTGGGGAGAAATTAATTATTATGGTAGAGAAGGGAAGGGGTACATAACAGAAAATGAGTAGTATTTCTGAAAGTAAGTTGGGAAAAAAAGGAGCATGGAAGAGGAGGGCTTGAGATAAAGGAAGGAAAATTGAATCTAAGGCTAGTAGGGTGGGGAAAAAAAGAAATGGGGGTGAAGTAGGAGAGGAGGTTCAGAATAAGAAAGCAAAAATGAAAGATAGAGGTAAGGAAGGGGTAGTAGAAGAAGTTCGTACTGTTGAAGTGGCAAAGGCTGATTTTCAGCCTTGCCAATTATTATGAAACTCTTAAATTGGAACTGCTAAGGGTTGGAGAATCTTCGGACAGTTCAAGAGCTCTACAATTTGGTGGAGGAGAATAAACCCAATTTAGGATTCATTATGGAGACTAAAAGTAGCAAAGGAAATTATGAGTGGTTGAGAAGGAGGCTGAGATATAATGGCTGCTTTACAGTGAATTCAGTTAGTAAAGGAGGTGGTCTGATGTTGTTTTGGGATGCAATGGTCAATGTAGAGATTGTGAATTACTCTCAAAGAAACATTAATGCATGGGTTGTAGATGAGGAAGTAAAGTCAAGGTGTACTCATGGATTTCTATGGGTAGCCTGATGCAGGAAAAAGAAAGGAGTCTTGGGAATTGTTAACTTCTCTAAAACCTTAAGGGACTATGGGGTGATGCATTTTAGAGGATTTTAATGAAATACTTACTAATGATGAGAAGTATGGGGGGAGACCAAGGGCTGAAAGGCAGATGGCAATGTTCAGGGAAGCTTTAGAGGAGGGGAGTCTTCATGATTTAGGGTGGAAAGGTGATAAGTTCACTTGGAGTAACATGCATGGAGATGATTCCTTCACTAAGGAGAGGTTGGATAGAGCTATTGCTAATCCAATTTGGCTCAAGGTGTATAATAAAGTGTGGGTTGAGGTGCTGGCTGCTAGAACTTCAAACCATAAACTTTTATTGGTCCATGTTATTAAAGGGCAGGATAAAAGATAAGTGAGGAATCAAGATTTTAAATGTGAAGCTAGCTGGGCTTTAAAGGAGGATTGTGATAATGTGTTAAGAAATGTTTGGAATAAAGAGGTGGGTAGAAGTGATTCTTTAAAAAGCATGGATACAGTACTGTTAAGAAGCAAAGAGGCCTTTCAAGATGGAATCGAATGAAGAGTAGGGGGATGCTAAGGAATTAAAAGAAAAAACTGAAAGACTGAAACTGTTACAAGTTGCTGAAAGTAAATAAAATATTGGTGAGATAAGGGGAGTGAAAAAGGAAATAAGATTGATGCTGGAAAAAGAAGAGTGAAGGTGGAGACAAAGAGCTATGAGGAATTAGTACAAACTTGGAGATAGAAACACAAAATATTTCCATGCTTGTGCCAATCAAAGGAGGAGGAGGAATTTTATAAATCAGGTGGTTAATAATCAAAACAGAATGGTCAAGGGTAGTAATGAGATTGAAAGAACTTTCAACAATTATTTTGAGAACTTGTTTACTACAACTTACCCTACCAACGATGATTTAGAGGAATGCTTAAAATGTATTGAGCCTAGAGTCACTATTGAAATAAATCAGAGAATTTCGAAGAGTTTCACCAGATTGGAGGTAGAAGAGGCACTTAAACAGATGGCGCCATTAAAGTCACCTCGACCAGATGGATTCGGAGCTTGCTTTTATCAGAATCATTGGAGTACAGTAGCAAATGAGGTGTGCAATGCTACTCTTTCAACCTTGAATGGTAATTCTGGAACCCTTCTCTCAATTATACCTTCTTAGCACTAATTCCAAAAATTAAAGAGCCTATGTTGGTGAGTGATTATAGGCCAATTAGTTTGTGTAATGTGTTGTATAAGTTAGTAGCAAAAACCATCACAAACAGATTTAAAAAGGTGCTCTCTGAGATAATTACACCTACTTAGAGTGTTTTTTTACCTGGGAGGATGATTTTAGATAATATCATTGTGGCAGCATATGAGATGTTACACTCAATGAAAACCAGAAAGAGAGGGGAAATGGGTAGTATGGCTATCAAACTTGATATGTCTAAAGCCTGTGATTGTATTGAATGGGTCTATTTAGAGGCTATGATGAGGAGATTGGATTTCTATGATAAGTGGGTTTCTCTTATTATGAAGTGTGTGTCCTCAGTGTCTTTTTCTGTTCTAATTAATGGTAAGCCAGGGGAAAAGTTCTATACTTCGAGAGGATTGAGGCAGGGTGACCCTTTGTCACCCTATCTCTTCATTTTGTATGCTGAAGGGTTAAGTTGTTTGCTTAATTATTCAGAATAGAAAATGGTTACTAAAGGGATCAAGTGGTTAGAGGGGGAACCAGCATTAATCATCTTTTATTTGCTGATGACTGTATTTTGTTTGGAAGAGCTAAACTGAAGGAATGGTACAATTTACAAGGGGTTCTGAAAAAATATGAGAATGCCTCTGGTCAGTTTCTTAATAAAGATAAGACATCCATTTTCTTTAGTAGTAATACAAGACCTGAAGAGAAAAAAAGAATAGTGGAAGTAGGAGATGTTGTAGCATGTGGAAGCTATGAAAAATACTTAGATCTTCCAGCTATAGTTGGAAGATCAAAGTATAATACTTTCATATACTTGAAAGAGAGAATTTGGCAGAAAATTTCTAGCTAGAAAAAGAACTTCTTATCTCAAGCTGGGAAAAAGGTTTTAATAAAATTTATTCTTCAGGCTATTCCCACCTATACAATGAGTATGTTCAAGCTTCCTTTAAAACTGTGTAACTAGATTAATGTCATGTTTTCAAAGTTTTGGTGGGGGGAGCAAAAGAAAGAGGGTGGAGTACATTGGAGGAAATGGGATAAGATGAATGGGCAGAAAGAGTAGGGTGGTTTGGGTTTTAGAGATTTGGGTAGTTTTAATGTTGCTTTATTAGCAAAACAAGGGTGGAGATTTATCCAAAACCCAAATTCCTTAGCTGATGTGCTGTATAAAGAAAAATATTACAAGAATTCTAATTTCCTGGAAGCTAAATTAAGTTCTAAACCATCCTGGATATGGAGGAGTATATGGGCTGGTAGTGGTTTGTTGAATGAGAGATTGAGGTGAAGGGTGGGAAATGAAAAAAAGATTCAGATTTGGGGCCACAAATAGTTGACAAAACCAACTTCAGTACAATCTCCAATCTCGATGCTAAGAAAAAAGTCAAAACTTGAAGAGCTCATCATAGGGCAGAAATGGGAATGGAAAGCTGATTGGATTATTGAGATCTTTGATAGTGAAGAGGCATAAATGATCATCAGTATACCACTCAATAAATGCAATCAAGAAGACAAGTTGATTTGGGGTTCATCCAATAAAGGGATGTTTACAATAAGAAGTGCCTATTTTCTGCAATTGGATAGAAATAGAAGTTGTTAAAGTGAGTCTTCAAAGGCGGTGAAGGTGGATGGTAGATGGAGGAGCATTTGGGATTTAGAAGTGCTAAGTGTGGTAAAGGTGTTTCTTTGGAAGGCAGGCAATGACTTGCTACCTACGAAAACAAGTTGTTTAAGAAGAGAGTTATTGAGGACCTTTGCTATCCACTATGCCAAGAAGAAATTGAGATAGTTATGCATGTTCTTTGGGAGTGTCCAGCTGCCAATGAAATGTGGGGTGATGACCAAAGTTGTGTGCAGAAATGGAAAAGAGCAGGAGTGATTTTCTGGATTTATGGGAGAGTTTGATGGGAAAACTGACAAAAGCTGGAGGGGGTAGCTGTCCAACTAAGGAAAGTATGGATGAGAAGAAATAAGGTTGTTTTTTAAAAGAGGCTTACCTATCCAAAAAGGTTGCTGATAACTACAAGAGAATGGCTGGAGGATTTTCAAAAAGCACAGCAAGAGCAAAAACCAAAAGCAATGGTTGCAAGTGCTGAAGTTAACAGATCTAAATGGGTGAAACCAAATGCAAGTTTTGTGAAAGTTAACTGGGATGCTTCTCTGGATGTCAAGAAGAGGTTAATGGGGATGGGGATTATCATTAAAGATGAGGAGGGTGAAGCAATGGTGGCAGTTTGTGACTACAGAAATATGGTTCAAAAACCAAATGTTGCAAAGTGTCATGCATTGTGGAAAGCACTGGAGATTTGCAGAGATCCTAATTTTCAGAAGGTGATGCAAAAGCTATAATCATGGAAATAGAGAATGATGAAGAGAATATGTCTTGTTATGGTCCTTTAATTAATGACATTAAACAGGTTTTTAGAAACATATGCAAATGGAGTATATAGTTTGCTTATAGAGATAGGAATATAGTAGCTCATACCTTAGCCAAGGCTACTTTACAATTTGTTGAAGAAAGGGTTTGGATTGAAGAAGTCCCTGACTTCACTTTAAATAGTCTGAAAAGAGACAAAAATTGTTATGGTTGAAGTTTATAATGAAATACAGAGGTTTATTTTTTCAAAAAAAAAAAAAAAGGTATGTACTTGCTTGCATATATTGGATCAAAGGCACCCTTAAGTCTTGACTTCCTTAGTCATAAGGTATGTAGTCCATGAGATAAAGGTAGAAAATCTAAGTGCATAAAATACATAAACAATTTCCACAAACAGAGGCATGTTTAAATAACTCAAAAGCCACCACATAGTCTCTGCAGTCAATGTCAGTACATTATTATTCATTATTTTATTATTATTTTTCACTTACTTTTCATTACTATTTACTACTATTCAATATTCTATCATTACTTTTTCACTACTATTCATAAAATATTTGATATCACCTCACTATCCAAACACAAACTTAATTGTGCATGGAAGTATGGAATCAAGACCCGCGCCCCATCATTTGTCATTAGGGTACTCTGCGTTTGTGGAGAATATATATGTCGTAAAGCTAGAAAAAATTACTACTACTGCATGCACGCACTCCAATGATAATATTGATACATGTTGTCGATCAAGATTCCCTCTAGCATTAATTCTTGGAAGGGCCGAAATCTCCTCTACTACCTAATGGGCCCAATTACGCTAGCTGCTAAGTCATGGACCAAACTAAAGTAGCAGTCAAAGAGTCCCTTGAAATCGTGTGTTTCCTTTTATATGATCCTTCTTTTTGCATGTCCCTAGGAAATGGTGAGGATTTACCATTTTTTCTTGCGTATCTGACATTTTTCGTTTTCTTCTATTCCTTTCCATGTCTACATTTCCTTCCTCCTCACATCTTCTCTTTTTTCTTATCTCTTCTTTATCTTTCATTCCTCTCTCTTCATTTGTCTTCTAGTGGTGAGACCTCTCCCTTGGACTGGGTCTAATAGACTTACTTTAGATGATGTATATTTTATCTCTTCCAGTATCATCATATAATAATCTAGAAATTAAATATTGCAATAGGAAAGAAAAATGGAGGGTTGTCACCATTTTTATACATAGTATGCTTAGTTACTGTAGCTAGCATCCTTATGCAATATATATACACACACCCATAGCCATATGGCTTGATTTGATGTCCTTTGTTGCAGATAAAAGTTCATGATCTATTAGTTGATCAAGTGCCCCATGTACTCCCAAAAATTGCTGATATTTGATTATTAGTTACTTCTGGGACCTTGCTAATTTCTTGTCGTTCTAGGCTAGTTCGGTCCCACAACCCA
Organism: Pterocarya stenoptera; assembly: GCA_003123785.1. Lineage (NCBI taxonomy): Eukaryota > Viridiplantae > Streptophyta > Magnoliopsida > Fagales > Juglandaceae > Pterocarya > Pterocarya stenoptera. Next base: position 4,496 of record QEOT01123937.1, on the reverse strand, counting down.
CGACAAGGCTCTACAAAACTGATCAACAAAGAAGTCGAATAATATCCTTTAAAATCTGTTTTTTATTTTTATTAGATCATCTGCACTATTATGGAAATTAACAATCTTCATATAAAATATAATAAAGAATTTAATTTTTTTAAATATTAAAATAAAAATAATATTTTTTTATTTTTTATTTTTATATCATAACTAAACGTATAGAAGGTTTACGGATCCGAGCTCATGTTGGTTGCTTTGAATGTTATGGAGCCCACTAGTAGGATATGTGGCAAGGATCTCAATTATCTTTCTGTTTCTTTTCTTCAAGTTTCGTGGATGTCGAATACTATTCTCCTTCCTCGGTTGAGCCAGTACTCAGCCCATCGCCTTCACTTTAGTTAGGCCAATTTTTATGACTAGTTGAGGATAAGGTTAGAGTACAGGATCGAGAATTGCTACGAGATTTGTTATTCATCATCATCATATATCATACACAATATTTTTCATTTTTTATTTTTAAATTTTTTTTAATTTTATTTTTTTAAACTAATTGAATTCTTCTATTTATTGTTCATATATCATATATTTGATAAAAATAAAAAATAAAAAATATATATATAATATGTGATGTATAAAAATGATAAATAAAATTTTTCATCTAAAGAATTAAAATATAATAAATCAATATTACTAATTAATACTGATTGATTTATACAATAAATTAAATATAGTAAAGATCAGTAAGTCATATACATGATACTAAAATATTATAAATATATCCAATAATAAGTATGGTAAATTCTGACTGAAGTCTTCCACATGATCAACAAAGTATTCCGTGTGTTAATAGATATGCTTTCAAACTTGTAGCCTGTTCTTTTACCATGCCCTAACGGTTTGGATTCATAGATAAGATGAGATGAGATAGTTTTAGATGAAAAATAAAAATTAAAAATTGAAAAAAAAATATTGTTAGAATATTATTTTTTAATATTATTATTATTTTGTGATTTGAAAATTTGAATTGGGATTTTTTTTTAAAAATTAAATTATTTATTATATTTTGTGTAAAAATTTATAAAAATTATAATGATAAGATGAGATAAAACATTTTTTGAATCCAAACGAGGTAGCCAACAGCATGTGAACCAGCCAACATCAGCATTCCTTTGGAGGAAGCTCATGGAGGAAAAGCTGCAATGCTGTTCCTAGGACTCTATTTGGTGGGGCATTGGGCGTTGGAGGGATAAAGGGATGATCACTAGCTACCAACACATGGGGCTGAGCAATTTGATGAAACTCACCACAGGAAGGAAGCAGAGATCAACCTTCTTCAATTACTTTGTCTTCTGTCTCTCATGCGGCGGCCTCATTGCAGTGTGACATTGGTGGTGTGGATTGAAGATAACAAAGGGTGGGAATGGGGTTTTGGAATCTCTACAATTAGCACACTCTTTTGATTTATCTATCCCCGTCTTCCTAGCCGGTTCAATTTGTTACAATTCCACATAGACTAAATATAGAATTGGTTGGTAGTTTATAAACACCTAGGCATCCTTCCTTTGTAAGCCAATTTTTAAAAGTGAATTCTACCTAGTAGGCTCATAATTGCAAGAACAAAATACCATGTCCACTAACAACCATCTTCAAGGTAAGCGTACCTACAGAAGTACTTATATATATATATATATAAATATATATTTATATATGTATTTATATATATATATATATATGTATGGATACTTTAATCCATCATATTGCATGCTAAAGAGTATAATCAAGTAATGAAATTCATGTTCAAAGATAATTCCAGATATTGATAGTCTTCAATGAGATGAGACATATATACTTCAAATTGATCATCTAAGTTTTGTGGACTAGTGATCTAGAAGACCAGTACGCGGTGTCTCTATTTAGACCATTCTAATTAAGACTTTCTTCTAACTTAACCTATTGATCACTTCCAATGTAAAAGACTAATTTTGTTTTATTCTTAACAGGTTTTGATTGCTGCCACACTCAATAGCTGCATTAGCCGAAGCCCGAGAAATGAAGATGTTTCAAGCTGCATGTCCACGAGCCCTTTTTCTCTAACCCTAACCATGCAGTAAGGAAGCTAAAATTAGTCTTACCAGGCTTACCGAGGTGCGACAGGGGCTTACCAAGGGCAACCAACGGAGGCGTTGAGAGAAAGGGAGGACGTTGATCCGACGGTGTTGAGATTGAGGTCGACAGTGACGAAGTCTGGGAGAGAGAAGTCGTGCGGCGTGAAAGGAAGAAAGGCGAAGAGAGACAGTGCAGCACCGGCATGGCTTTCCAAGAAGGGGACGGCATAAGGTGCTCGGCGGTCCTTTAGTGCAGGTGACGACGTGGAGGAGCTAGCTAGGACACAACGTTTCACCAACGTAACCTGAGTTACTGAAATGAGAGGGGAGAAAAGAGCGGCTAAGAGCTCTGTTTTGGTTTCTAAAAAAAGTGGCTCATGGTGGTGGTGCAAGGCTGTGGTCGCGGTGCGACAGGGATAGAGTTTGGGCGAGGGCGATGGTGCTTGGTGGTACTCGGTGGGGGGTAATAATTCCTCTATTTTGAGGAGTAAAAACAGGGGCCACTTAGGCGACGGTGGTGCAGGAGCCATGCGGAGGAGCTAGGACGGCGTGGTTCTCTAACTGGATTTCACAGTGGCGTTTGGCAGTGGAATGGGGTGATAAATTATGATGGAGGGAAAGGAGAGGTGCCTAAGAGTGGTGGCCTTGCCGAGATGAGTGGAAAGACTCTATTGCGGCTACAGGGTTTCTCATGGGATGAGGAGGAGATGCAATGGTCAATCTATGTAACGAGGCTTGATCATGGCAATGGCAATACCGTATGTTCTATGTACGAAGCATTCAACTGAATGATTTAGATTGTACAAAGCATTCAAGTCAATGATTTAGATTAAAGTAGATAAATACAATGGTCGATTAAACATAATGATTCACTAAAAGAGGAAAACACAACTTGGCGGTGGAAAATGGGAATGAATTAAACATAATGATTCACCAAAAGAGGAAAAACAACTGGAAGATGGAAAGTGGGAAGGAAGGAATGGAATTGCATGTGGGGAAGCTCATCCGCACATGAGAGTAATAGGTAGGAAAATAAAAGAACTCTAAAAAAAATGATTATTGCGGGAAAGGGATAAATGAATAAACAACAAAATAACTCTAAAAAAATGAGGGAAATGGGGTAAAGGAATGAAGTGTATTCACATGGAGTGGAGAAAAAAATAACACAATTAAAGTGGGCATTACAAAACTCCACCATTAATTAAAACAATATGTCGCGAACGTTCTCTTAGTGGCATTTAAATAAATGTCGTCAATTTATATGATGCGCCGGCAATGTACTAGTAGTAGTGTTTATGGTAATGCCACTATTTTAATGAGTGGCGGCGTTGAAATAAATGTCATTAATATATTCAATACGTCGCCATCGCCAACATAATATTGGTGGCGTTTAGTTAAAGGCCGCCAATTTATATGATGCATCGGCAACATACTACAACGGATTTATGACAACATAGCTTTTTTAATTAGTGGCAGTGTTTTGCTAAATGCCATTAATTTATTCAATGTGTCGCCAACGTACTATTTGTGGCATTTAAGAAAATGCCGCCAATGCATATGATGCGTCGGCAACGTACTAGCAGCAGTGTTTATTGTAACGCTGCTATTGTATGCAATGGGATGGCAACGAATTAATGGTGGCGTTTCACTAACCGTCGTTAAATTAGGAAAGCTGGCAGTGTTCAAAAAGAAAGGCTGCTAAATTGTATACTAATGCCGCTAATGAGATTTTCAAGTACTGGCATTTAACAAAATGTCGGTATGTGAAAATAGTGACCACCCAGTACCGACAGACGGTTACGCCGGCAAATAACCACCGCTAATTATTTAACGGCGTTTATTGGACAGGTGTCGACACTCAATTGCTTATTAAGCGCCAGCAGTTCTGCCTTTTTTTGTAGTGACATTCATATATGAAGCACAAACGTTTCAAGCAACCCTTTTGGTCCTACATATATGTATGCCGACCGCTGCATCTGGATTCCTTACCTTCCAATGCGAGTGAAAGAGACTGCAAAATGTAATTGGGTAAAAGAGTGATCATGCATGCTTTTCCTGTACGGGCTTTTTGTGATCATGGGGGATGGATGATGTGTTGTCAAAAATGTTTATGTTTTGCTTGCAGCTGATCATTTATAAATCATCCGAAACCTCGACTGGTTGGCCCTTTTCTACATAGAATAAATTTTAATACTTCAAAACATGAGCAAAGAGGGGATGTAGCTCAGATGGTAGAGCGCTCGCTTAGCATGCGAGAGGTACGGGGATCGATACCCCGCATCTCCATTCTTTGTTTTTTAATTGGTTTGATGAAGTAAATCCTTTCTCTTGTAACATTTTCTAAAGCATTCTCCAAAGATGAATCATTTAATTTATTATTTTTTAAACTCTGAGAAAATAATAGGAATA